>LPNX010189914.1:63107-117742 GCA_001517045.1 Pseudotsuga menziesii
AACAGTGAACCCCACTAGTAAATAGAACCCTTAATTGTTAGTTCTCAATATTTACAATTAAGAAAAAAATGTGATTAGTTGAAAGCCACAATGATCAAGGTTGAATGTTCCATGTCCATGCCAAAACCAAATTACAGTTCTAGGCAACTCAAAAAATTGCATTTTACATCCACTGGTGAAACTAGGGAACTTGCTCAAATAACAACAAAGATGGCAACAGTCAATAAACAAAAAACAAAGCTTCATAAATCTATGATCATTTCTCAAATTATTGTCATATGAAGACAAATCAAATTGCTCAAAAGATTCAATCCTAATAAGAAAAGTTATATGCAATTTATGTTAAATCAATATTAGTTGCCCATAATACGACATAACATAAAAGTAACGGTGTAAATGCACTGAGTCAGTTCACTAGCACCTTCGAAGCCACTTTCCTGTATCTTTCAGTTCCGTACATCCTCAATATATGCTGCAACAGTAAAATACACTTGTAAAGTTCTGGAAAAATGTTATACAAAATAAATGTAAGCAGATTTGGCATTTAAAGTTTGAAAATCAAGCCCTTCTTGGCTGAATTTGTAACCCAAAATAAATACTCAATTGCTCTGCTTTCACCTGTCACTTAAGAACCTATAAATGTGCAATTTCATGAAGAGAAACAGAGATTTAAATATTCTTAAGGATGATGTTTTTGCACAAAACCAATCACCCTGGATTCACATTGATAGCACTAATTTCCTACTCTGGAATTTGGGGTGATTTAGTTATTAACCAGTCTAAATCAATGTCTCAAGAAACGCTTTTCAGAATTTTCTATTTACTTCCAAATCCATCTAAAATGGGCAATCAGATCTTATGAACACTACGCTTTTTGTGCAGTCCAGACTAAATGAATGCAAGTGCTACCCGCATCCTTGGAATAGTACCATATATAAAAATAAAATATCGCATGTGCCAAGGCAGAGAAAATGATTTTGAGAACAAAATATGATCTGTTTGATGAATATGATTGTCATTGATGACAATACATTAATGACAAAGGACAATGAATTGAGGTCAAGGACAAGGATGACAAGATGATATGGCAAGATATGACAAGGCAAAATATGACCATAGACAAGCATGACAAGTGTTGGTAAGATGGACAAGAAGCATGACTTGGTGACATGACTTAATGACAAGGTCAATAGGAAGACAAGGACATGGCATCGAATGGCATGAAGTCCTTGTGGATGATGTGGAGTGGGTATTGTAACCCTTCTCGAGCTTCTTGGACAAGTCAATTAGCAATCAAGAAGCCATTGCATGAAGTCTTTGATTGTCATAAGCCCATATGTATATAAAGTAGGCCATTATTGATGAAGGAAGCGTGAAGAAGTCAAAATGGTCATATGACATGTAACCCTTGCATAAACTTGACATGTTTTTCTAAAACAAGTTGAATTTGGACTTATGTGATCCAAATGACCCATACAGTGGTCATTTGTTGCCACATTGGTGACGTATAAAAATGAATAAATAATACTATCATACTTGCGAGTCGGCTCCAGATTAAAATAAAAAATAAAAACAACAAATAAATTAATTTATCCTAGTATGTCGGCTCCATAAATATTTATGAGAAATCAGTATAAATATCAGCCCTTACCATTCTCATTTTCGTGGAAGTGAAGACATAGCTCTGAGGATTTTTGGAGTATGACAGGGAGGAGGCAGCCGCAGTGAATTGGGTGACCTCTAGCTCTGATTTCGGACAGCTTGAAGGCAGCAGCAGTGGATTTTTTTTTCGGGGTTAACTGAGGAAGCTACTAAGGGAATTCGGGTATCTACAGCAGCGAATCCGCAGACAAGTTTTTGTTTTTTTGTGAGAAAGTCATCTCTCTGCTATTCAGATCTGACTGAGGAAATTCGGTGGTGTAACAGAGATGAACCAGAAGACCGATTTTTTACAGCAGCTAAAGGTTGACAGGATATTTGATCTAGGGGTTGACAGATGAATTTTGGTTTTTGCAACAAGGCTCAGATTGCGGTGAAGTGGATTTTGGGGCAGTTTATATGAACAATAATTGCAGATCTCAAGTTTAATCTCAGCCACTGTTTGGGTTGTATTGTTCACTATTGCAAGAGTTGGTGTGAAGATTGGAAGGCTTGAATTGGAATTGATAAGCAGACCTATTGGGCCTAGAAAGACTTGGAAGAACATCTTTAAAGAGTGATGTAAAATTGATTAAGTTGTGAACAAGATTTGTTTGCATAGTGAAATACAACTGTATGTGACTGGTTGAATTCAGAGGTTCAAATTGAAGCCATTTGTTTCTCCGTATACATGTCTTGTTGACGTTTTGGAGAAATGGTTAATTTGTGAAAGCCAACCTACAGTTAATGTTGAACGCTCATGTGAACTGATCTTTGTCTAAGATTGGCAAGCAATAAGAACCTCAATCCTGAAGAGTTTTATTCTGACTTCAATCTTTCTAAGAAGCTCCACCACTATCCTTAAACTCTGATTGGTGAGCCAACCTTATAACTCATCAAGTGTTGAGTTTGGGTAAAGAATTGTTTGATAGGGACAGTCAAAGTTATGAACAGACCTTAATGAAGAAGTAACTGAAGTGGACTAGTTTGATGAACCGATGATTGACTGATGATAATGACAAAGATAACTAATTGATGAGCAGACTTAGCAGACTCAAATGAGTAGCTTGAAAACATGATTGTGAAAGGGAGGTGATGAGTTGTAATGAGTAGATTGACAAACACATGATACACTAAGTGTTTGACAAGTTTATGATATGACTGATTGATGACATGATGCTATTGACAAGTCAGTAACAAAGTGGACAGGTTGAAGACATGTGGAGAGGACAAGATTAGTGATGAGTAGACAAGTGATTGATAGATCAATTGATAATGTGACAGAGATCTTTATGTATATGCAAGCTGGGTCTTGCACACTTTCTTAGTTGGAACTAAGAAAACCAAGCAGGGTCTTGGCATAGAAGTTGGTGCTTCTCAATCAGTTGTAGCTGATGAAACCTTACAGTTGTAGCCGTTTGAATCAAATATAAAAAGATTACAAAGTTTATACTGTGATGTGTCTCTGACGGTGTGACTTGATAGTATGAATGACATGTTCAAATTTGATGAATGATTTGATAGCTTAGTGATTGATGAAAGCATTTAAGTGAAATAGTTGAATGATATACATGTTGAGTATTTAAGAAGTTGAAATTGTCAAAAGTGCTGGCCCACTGATTTACCACCTCCCCACCCCCACACCCCTCTCAGTGTGCCATCGTGTCTAACACTGTTTTTATTTCAACTACTAATTCATCTTCTCACAGTCTATTTTGCCACTACTATATTGTCATAACTTGGCTGCAATATTTGTGCTTACTCATGATGAATGAATGCCTAAAGGGATGAATAATGAAGTTGCTTGGTTCTCCCATAGTATCTTCATAAACATTGTTATAAAGACTTTCTAAAAGGACTGTCATATACACTGACCACTGTACTGGCATATACATATATGTGTGAATAACTACTGCTAAACACCATGCTAAACACCAAGAAGGCTGATACATTTGTCATTGTTCATTATTATATTTGTGCTTTCATTATCTTGCCTAGTGCTAATAAAAGATATATATTGGATTGTTGACAAACAGTGTTGGACACACCAGGTACACTGAGAGGGGGGGTGAATCAGTGTACTCAACTTTTATTAATTTTTCAATTTAACCAATCAACAACTTATTCAATATTATGGATTATCACATTATCCTTATATCATCATCAACATTATTATCATCATCATATCATCATCACATAAGAAGCATAGCATGATACACAATACACCAGATTTTACATGGAAACCCAAGTCTTGGGGGAAAAACCACGAAAGCCTTTATAATAATAATTATCAAGCAACAACTGGAAGGAGGCAACAACCCCCTTATTACAATGACTTCAATTCTCCAGCTACAACTGGAAGGAGGCTACAACCTAAAGGAAGCTTCAACTCCCTAGTTCTCCGGCTACAACCAAAAGGACGATACAACTCCCTTTCCTTGCCTCGTTCTGCCACCCAGATAAGAAGATAGAAATTGAACTACTGAACCACCAACCACATTGATCCCGTGGACCTGCTAATCAACACCTGTACTATACAGCACAATCTGTATCGCACTGCACAACCTTTGCTACTGCTCATCAGTTGATCACTGCTCATCAACTAATCACTACTCATCAACTCATCACTTGCTTATCAACTAACCACTGCACCACCCCTGAACCAATAACATGTCCAATCAAGTTGTACCTATCAATCTGTTGCTCACATCATCCAACTCAGTCAAACTGAGTCTAACTGACTGTACACCAAACTCAATCCACCTAAGTCAAACCAACTGCTCATACAACTCGACCAATCTGACCAACTGCTCATAAGAGAACTTGTGCAAAACCAATCTCTGAATCTGCTGCTGATAGCTTTTGCTTTCAACTTACTACCAAATCATCACTCATATCACTGTATAGTCATATCACTGCTACTCACTGTTCATGTACATCCTTGTACACCTCATCATACCCAGTCACTGAACAAGCAATTCCTCTATGCTTATACTAAACACAAGGCATGCATAATCATCATAGGTATACATCATAACATCATCACACCATAGCATACATGTTCATCATATCAAGTAACATAGAGTGTAGGAGTGCATCAACATCATAGCTTGTATCATCAGCGTATATGCATCATCAAGTCTACATCATAGAGTATAGGAGAGCATCATACATGCATCATAGATCATAGAATGTACATCAAGATTACCATCATCATTTATCATAAGCATAAAGTGTACATCATCAAGTGTATTATGTCATAGCATGTATGCATATCATCATATGTTTATCATAGTACTTGTATATCATTGTGTATACAACTGAACATACGTTGTAAATCACTGTATCACTACTATTCATACAAACTTCCACACTTCACTAGACACATCATTGTTTGCTTGTACATACCACTTTATACTCTACACATTAATGTTTGCTAGTACATACACTCGTACACTTGTATTCTTCAATCACTGTACATACCAATGACTGTGCACTCACAGCAATGTACTCTCACATTTGTATACTACTATAGTACTGTACATAGTCACTCATCTCTGTACACACTACTGTTCATGCCACATATGCCACTACTATACATTTACATGTTCACTCATTTATCTTGTCTACATATACACTAGCCTACTATACACATACATTTTGTCTACTTTACATACCTTGTCTACTTGGCTGAATATGTTACTTTGTCTTTGTATGTTTGTGTAGGTCTGTTGTTGAAGACTAAGTTACTTGATTTTGCCTCCCCCCTTCTTCATTCCCTTGCTTTCCCGGCACTTCTAGGGCCTTTTTGACCATTTTTTCAAGAATCAAAGGGCACTCTTTCTTTCAAAGCATTGTAAAAAGGTTTAATAAAGAGCAAGTGGGACAAAGGCCCCCACACCCCACTTCCCCCATTTGGGGGAAGCCTATATCATCCCTTGTTTTATGTTTCGTCCCTTTACTCTTTTGCATGCATAGTAAATTGCTTAGAGTAGATTAGTCTTTTTACTTTCATAAAAAAGGAAAAGTCTTTAGTATAGTTTTATTTCAGCACTTTTACTTTTGGTTTAAAAAAAAAAAACTAAAGTCTCTTGAATCTCACTGAAAAGTGGATCAAGAGCACTCTCTATCGGAGAGGTTTAATTTTTGTTTTAGATTAGGTTTGTTTATCATATTGTTAAGTAATAAAAGGAATCCAAAATCTCTTGAATCTCATCGAAAGGTGGAGAAAGAGTGCTCTCTATCGGAGATTTTATTGCTTTGTTTATTTCCTTTTTGCATCTGTTTCTTGTTTTCCATAAATCTCATGAATCTCGCCATAAGGCGGATCAAGAGTGCTCTCTGTCGAAGGGTTGTTACAATCTTCATCATTAATAAAATCGAAATAAACCAGTTTACTACATTGTGTATGCTCTAGCCGATTGGGATACCCAGAAGCATTGTAGATTATTTAATTCTCACATCTTAACTTAATCAGTCACCTAATAAAATTAACTACCTGAAAGATAAGAGAAAATCTGGTGCTTCTCAATTAGACTTTGTGTGGGCAAATTCTGCCTGGAGACGCTGGAACCACTGTACTTGGATCTTAGGGGCACCGTTAGACTATATCCCTGGTTGGTGTAGTGTTGAACACGCTCTTGGGACTTTAGCAGCCAACATGTCCTTGTACAGAGCCACCAAAGCCTAATTTCTGGACAATCCTCTCTGTACCTTTACGGTATCTCAAGAGTTTCCCTTCTTTCCCTAACCAAGATTCACAATCTAATAATTTAAAATTTACCAAGATACACTTGCACAACATTTCCCCTTTTTTCAGCAATTATCATTTTTCTCAATGTGTTAACTCCATAAAGCACTGGTCCTTGCGCTCTCATTTGCTTACTATCAATATCAAGTATCGTGCATCTTTTATATATTTTACAATGATTTTTAATTCATGCTGTTAAAAGGACCCTTTTAAACTATTGTTGCAGTTATATCTTAAAACCCCACTTTTAAACTCCCAAAAACTCCTAAACAACACACATCCGCATCATACACTTAAAACATCTTTTAAAAACTTGAGACTTAGAAACTCTTTGTAAGGACTACCCCCCTTGGCTTCATTAGGAGTTTGCCTAAGCAGAGGAGTCGGGACCAGGTGATAGCACCTGACTCTATGCTTGCCCCCAAGGCCGCAACTCTCCCTTCTACCGGGAGACAGCCATTCGAAAGATTTACGACTCACGGTGTGCACATCGGCAAGCAACAAGCAGCAAGCTGCCTTGGAAACCATGCCATCTCACAGGTTTTTCTCAGTGATTTTTGGGTGTTTTGATTTTGCCATCTAGAGCATAAATCAGATTTCTGATATTGTAAAAGTTCTGTATTTTCTTAATCAAATATCCTCTCATACTGTTGCATTGGTTTTCCCATCTTGGGTTTTATCTCGGGATTCCTACCCAAAAAGATTGTGTCGTTTCTATTGATGTGATTGATGTAGTAAATGCTTCTCAGTTTTATATTCCGTTGCATACTGTAAAGAAGTTCATGTGTAGTTATTTCAGTTAAATTTTAATATGTTGTTTTAGCCCAAGTTGTGCTTTAAAGGAAAATTTACATGGTATCAGAGCATTGGTGAGCTAAAGCTGAGAGATTTGCAGTAGCAGTGATAGATCAGGGGCAGATCTATTGAAGACACATACCTAGATTGCAAATCTAGGGTTTGACAGGTACACTTCAGTATGGTCGTGCAGTTCAGAGTTGAGGATAGACTCCAGGGCGCTCAGAACTTTCCTATATGGAAATAAAGGATCACAAGGATCCTGGACGTCAGTGATACAGAGAAGCACATTGACTCCACGAAGGTTGCACCCACAGATCCGACAGATTTAGCAACTTGGAAGAAGATTGATTCTAGAGCCATGTTGATTATCATAGATGGAGTGAAGGACCATATAGTCCCTCACCTTTCTGGCAAGAAGACCACAACAGAGATATGTACGACTTTGGAGAGTCTGTACCAAAGCAAGAACGAAAACCGGAAGATGGTGTTGCAAGAGAGGATGTGCAGCACCAAGATAGCCAAGGGAGGAGTGGTGCCTTATCTCACGAGGCTCACACAGATCAAGGATGAGCTTGGATTTGTTGGCTCTAAGACAATGGATGAGGAGCTAGTTCAGATAGCCCTCAATGGCTTCTCTAAGCCATGGGACAACTTTGTCAAAGTTGTTGTGGCTAGGGAGAAGCTCCTTGATTAGCAAAGACTATGGGATGAGTTTGTGCAGGAAGAGACCCACATGGGTCAAGGATCAGGCTCATCCAGCAGTACCCCACAAATTGTGGATGAGGAGGCTCTAACCCTTATAGGGAAGAGCAAGGATAAGGTAAAGAGGAAGAAAGATGGTAAGAAGAACCTTGACGTATCAAAGGTCAAGTGTTTTATATGCCACAAGCAGGGACACTTTGTCTCCTAGTGCCCAGACAGGAAGAAGAAGATTAACACTCAGATGGTTGGATCTGCAAAGGTGGATGAGTTCAGTAGAAACTTCGATGAGGAATTCTGCTTCATAGCTTGCATGGAAAGCACCACAGGGAGCAGTATATGGTACATCGATAGTGGAGCATCTAGTCACATGACTGGACAAAAGAGAGTCTTCAGAGACTTGCAAGAGAGTGGAACAGGGATCCAAGTTGAACTAGGTGCTGATGCGCAGTATCAAGTGCAGGGAGTTGGCACTATTTCATTTCAGAGGGAGTCTGGAAAACCCCTCAGTTTTGCTGATGTGTTATATGTTCCAGGACTGACCAAGAACCTTGTATCAGTCTCCACTCTGGAGGACAAGGGATATCAGGTCAAGTTCCATGACCATAGAGTGTATATCAGGCCCAAGGAGTTAGATAGGAGCTTGGATCGGGTGATTGGCAGGAGGAGCGAGAAAGTGTACAGACTACACTTTGAACCTGCAAAGGCTCTAGTCAGCAGCAGCAGCAGCAGTCATGTTCCATAAACCAATCAATGGCCTCTTCCTCTAAGGACAAAACAAAGAGTTTCATCTTCACATCCTCATGGTTGTGTGCCATACACCATCTTGCAATACATAAATTGAAATTTCTGATGTGGGCTTTAGCACTTGTAGCATTGTCTCCTTGAAAAGAAGGCAACTTATCAACAGCTTTCTCTGGAACTTCACGAGGGTAACCAACAATTTTAGAGAAATCACATGGTCTATAATAATTATTCATTGTTCAGGTTGGTTTACTTAAATAAACCACAAAGACATATTAGAAATTGGCTTCTTCTCCAAGACTTGTAAACATTCTACAGGGAGCAAGTTTGTTTAACTTCCTCTAAAAGCCTTTTCAGGATCTAAGAGGGAGCTAAGCAAACCAAAGGGCTCCAGGTAGAATACCTTACTATATATTTTGAAGTGGAGTCGCCACTTGGAGAACAAGTAAACTTCCAATATGGGTAAAAGGAAAAAAAAATAAAAAAAATTGAAGGTTATTTCAAAAATTTTATTAACACTTTAAAAACGAATTAAATTGAAGAATTAAAGAATTAGATCTAAAATTATTTAACTAATGTCAAGACCAAGGACAAAAGACTTGTCCCCGGCAACGACGCCAAAGATGTTGCCGCCTAATACACACTTTATGACACGGGGAAGTCTCCAACCCGCTGTGTGTGTCCTTGGGGGCAAGTTAGAGCTAGGGACCACTGTCACCACAGTCCACAACTCCTCCGTTTAGGCTAGATCCCAACAGAACCAAGGGGGGTAGTCCCTACAGGAAAATAAGTTCCAGATTTATTAACTAATTACAAATTAATTAAAGGGATCTTTTTTAAGGTTACAAAATTACAAGACCAGTGCCTAGATTAAATGGAGTCAAAAGATTACAAGTCACAAACTTACAAAGAATAAGAATGATTATCCACAGTTGCCTAAGCTAAGCAAGATTTACAATATTAACAATATAAACAAATAAAATAGTTACAGTTCAGATTTACAAGAGATAGCACAAGGAAAATGCCTTAAATGAAATTTAGCAAATAAAAAAAGAAAGGACTTTAAGTTGTATTGCTTGAAACAGTCAAACAAATGTTAAGCATTCACCACATAACAATTGCAGAACTGAAAGTAAAAGAAACAGAAAAATAAATGATACTGAAAGTAAAGTGTTGGAGTGCAATGCTGGAGTGGGAGTGCTTGCAGTAAAACCTTGAACAGCAAGGCAAAGATGAATAAAAATGACCAATGTTTGTAGGACGTTTTGCAATGCTTCTTGGTTTATTTTAATAGATTTTATTAAAGTTGAAGTCTTTGATTAAGTTTTAGATCTGGTGGTGTGACTACCCCGATCTAGTACTTCTCAAGTCAAAGAGGGAGTGCTGTTGCGCTCAACAAAGTGGGAACAAAGCCCACCCGTAGCTCACAGGTCAAACCCCAATGCCCTGGTGCTCAACAAGGGGGACGTCGAAGCGCCTAGAGACCCCCCACGGTCTACTACCCCAAGTCGCCTTCAAGGGAACTGTTTTTAATCAACAAGAAAAACAGCTAGATGGATGCCTATTAAACTAAAACTCCACTATCTCTTATCGTATCTCGCGAGTACCCCGGAGGGTGATAACCGAGTAGAGGAACAGGGGGTAATGAAGTGGTTGTTGGTTAATTTTAAGAATAAATTTTAATATGGGTGGTTAAGATGCAATGTAAATTTTAAGTTATCAACAAGATCACCAAGCAATATCCCTTATGGGAGGTGCTGGTATTCGATCTTGGACTGAAAATTTAAATGTGAAGATTGTAACAGGAAAATATAAATGTTGCTCTAATTACCTAAGCCCTCACTTCTCCTGCTTTTCATATCCAACTTGAAGTCCCTAAAGGGAGATGACAAGTGGATAGAGGATACGCAGGATATATGGGTTGTATGGTTACTTCCTTTAACAGAAAATTAAAGATTACTGAACTTGAAAGAAAACTGTAAAAGTAAAGCCTAACCGCACAGCAATCTCTGTGACAAAGATGGTGGTCTGTCACAGAGATAGGTGGGTAACAGGAAAAATAAATCTGACTACGCTAACCTCACAACAATCTCTGTTATAGAGATGGTGGTCTATAACAGAGATAGGTGGGTGAATGAAATAAACTTGAAAGGGAAATAGAACTTAAAACAGTAAACTAACCTCACTTCAATCTTTGTGACAGAGATGATGGTCTGTCACAAAGAGAGGTGGGTGAACAGAAAATAAAGCTAGTTTTTACTTCCTAATCTATTTACATGTATATTACAGATGCTTTATAAATTTTGCAGAATACCCCAAGAGGACTCCTCGTTGGGGTTTACAAATAACAGAAAAATGAAGAGATAGAGGTGAGGGTTTGAACCCCTTTTTTGAACCGGTTGAAAGTTGAGGTAATTCTGGGCCTATCCGGGCAGCACCTCCCCTTCACCTGTGCAGAACCTGTCACAAACCAGCAAGGTTTACTTCCTGGAAATCACAGAAAACTCAAAGAATTTGTTAAAAAACGTTAGTACCAAAAAATCACTATATTACAGTAAAAAATCTGAGTGAACATATAACAGAAATATGAAGTTTAGAGGGCTGAAAACAGAGTTTTCAGCCACCTAAATGATGCTCAAATTGCAGAAATAAAAGCCTATACTAATGTACTAAGGGTTGGGGCTTTAAAACCAAGGTTTTTATCACTATACAGTGATAAAAACTGAATTTTAAAACCCTTTTAACAGAAAGTGCGAAAATGAAAACAGAAATATAAATGGCTGGAAATGACTGTTTTTTAAGGTGAAAACAATATATAAATAGCAGAATTTAAAGCCTATACTGATATACTAAGGGTTAGGGCCTTAAAACCAAGGTTTTTATCACTATACAATGATAAAAACTGAGTTTTAAAACCCTTTTTTCCAAAAGTGCGAAAATGAAATCTGAGTTTTTAAACCAATGGAAAATGTATTCCTTTGCTCTAGTTCCCTGCAAATAAACTTATAAGAGCTGCACAATGTAAACCAAGAGGTGAGCACAATAATAAATTCTACAAAATATTTTGTAAAATTTTACTAATCTACTCACAAATGCAGATAGAAATACTTCTATCTACAAGTCTCTCCACAAAATACTTTGTGGAGAGCTATCTAAGTAAATACAAGTACAAATCAAATAAATAAACAACAGGTTACCTCACACAAGAAGCATAAAATGTAGACACCGAGACTTCCTCCAAAGATTTACTTGATTAAATGGCCCAACTAGGGCAAAAAATTACAATAGCACAAGAGCTTGAGAGAATAGTGGAGAAATATTCCGGCAGCATAACAATAGCATGAGAGAGCATGTCAAATGAGGGAGTGAGACCCTCATTATATAGTTGAGGAAGACCCCAACCCCTTGAAGATCAATGGCCACGATTAGATCTAGATCTATATTAAATCTCCACCACTAGATCTAGGTATTTGACTATGCACCCCTCTCAACCAATCAAATGGCTTAGATTGCTTTTTAATCCATGGCTTGAGTGCTTGATCCATGTCTTAATCATTCTCCACCCTTAGATCTAGGGTTTTTGACCAAGTGGGGCCCCCCTTTGTCTCAAATTTTAATTTTTATTATTTTAATTTTTATCTTTAATTTTTTAATCTTTTATATAATCTTTTATCTTTTATCTTTTATTTTTTTATTTTTAATCTTTAATCTTTTATTTTATCTTTTACTTTTTTATTTTTATCTTTTTATTTTTCAATCTTTTAATATTTTATTTTCAAGTTTTAATCTTATATTTATCTTTAATATTTTATTTTTTAATTTTCTATTAATATTTTATTTTTTAATTTTTTGATCTTTTATTTTTTTTATTTTATTTTAAAATTTCTATCTTTTTATTCTTTTATTTTTTAATTACTATCTTTTATTTTTAAGTTTTAATCTTATATTTTTATTTTTATTTTTATATTTTTATTTTTAATGTTTTATTTTTTAATTTTTAACTTTTGATCTTTAATTTTTTAATCTTTTTATTTTATTAAGACAAAAGGGACACCCCACTTAGGAGATCTTCAGACATTTATTTTGACCATGAAGGGTTTATTTAAATGAAATTTTGGCTATGTTTAGCCATCCCCCAAACTTAATTACCATGGCCTTATTTGATTTTTTCCTTCAAAATCAAATAATTTAAATTTTTGACTTAGGGAAATTAATTAATTCCTTAGGAAAAATAGACCTTGCTTAGCAAAAAATGGTCTATCTCCTTAACCCATTATCAGAATGACATGGGACTCGAAGCAGTGGCTTAGGGGGTTTCATAGCAATTTACCTTGCATTCATAGCCCCTATTACAAAGTGCCAGTGCTTGAGCAATTACATTATTACATCAAAACTTAGTTAATTAAGCACCAAGGGGTGACATTAATTAACTAGAAAAAATAAATAAAAACACAACATAACGAAACTCCGCAAGACTCTATACAAATGTCTAGCATGGTCACGAAGAACATTTTGAACCCTTAGCCACTTCATGGACTTGACTATTAGAACGCCCGTCACCACTTTGGAGGATTTTGAGTGAAAAACCAAACCAATTAAAATCGTTTAAACAACAAGATTAATTGGAAAGGGAAAAAACACTCGATGAGGGGACTTCCCTAACAACCAGTTCCATGGTGTGGCGTCCATATCATATGACCCACACTAGCACATATAATTACATTAATTTTCCCACGCAGTGGAGCGAACATTTCGTTTTACAAAGGGGCAATTGCCCTGCAGAAATGGAAAAATCCTCAGATTTTTCCAAGGTACAATTTGTACAATTATGTACATCTTCATGTACATGAAGTTGCCACCTAGTCGAAATAGGTGGGCAACACTAGGCTAACTATTTAGTGAAGGGTTTGGCCATCAAAAGGAGCAATATGGTTATAAATTTTATATCATCTGACCCTTAAGATTGTTGATGGAGTTCTCCAGGTGTTGGAGGACGGATTTCCAAAGTAAGAATGCAAAAATACATAAGAAATTCTGATCTTCGACTTTGAAAATGCTTATGAATGAAGGAAGCCGCCCTTAGTTGAAAAATATCAGGAGATCCGACGGCCACGGAGTGTTTCTGCCCTAGATTGACGGCTAAGGATGAAGCAAAGTCGAAATAGGGAAAAGATAAAGTTTCAGTCATTAAAAAAGCCAAAGTCCCAATTTCTGATTTCTGCTATCCGCGGTCGGAAAGCAGAAAGTCTAAAAATTTGGGCGTGAAAATTTAAAATCCCGATTTCCGGTTTCCACAATCCGTGATTGGAGAGTCGAAATCAGAAAAGATGAAATTTCCAAAGCGCAAAAGAGGAAAGTCCGATTTCCGCTATCTAGGGTCGGAAAGTTGAAATCGGAAAACTTAGGTTTTTGGTTACGAAAGGTGGAAAGTCCGGACTTTGAATTCCGCTATCTGGGATCGGAAAGTCGAAAGCGAAAATCTTAAGAATTTGTTATTGAAAATTTGATTTTCTGATTTCCGCTTTTTCGCCCGATCCGACGGTCCAGAAAGTTTCCGCCAGATTCGACAATGCAGAAAGATGCAGAGGTGCGGAAGTCGGAGGTCGAAAATCGGAAAACTTAGGAATTTGTTATTAAAAAGTTGGTTTTCTGCTTTCTGCTTTCCGCCTGATCCACGTCTCAGATCGTTTCCGCTCAGACCGACGGTGCAAAAACAAAGGGGCGGAAGGGATGGTGCGGAGGCGGGAAAATGCAGAATTGAACCTTGGAAAGGCCATCAACCCAATTTCTGCATCTCACATACCATAGATCAATGATGCATAATGTATTTCAGTATGAAGATCTACGGTCTAGAATGATTCTTGCTAGTAAAGTTCAGAGATGGAGAAAACGTTGTAGGCCATGGCGGAAACCCTCCGAGGAGTCGTTTTCGGCATCCATGATGTCAAAATCCTCAACTAATTCATCATACGTGCTCCTGCGCATGGTTTTTTGTTTGATTTCATGATCATGGCGGATCTGCCAAATCATAGTTTGTTATGATTTCCATCATTATACTGAAACTGTTTTTGGCCCTGTTTCGAGGTTGGTCTCGAGGGTCTAGGAAACTATAAATATGCCCTCCATAGAGGGAAAAGAGGTTGGAACCTGTGAGAATTTTGGTGTGAAGTTTTATTGAGATCCATTTTGCTAATAAAATTGCAGAGTCGAATGCTTATTGTAGTTGCAGAGATTCCCGTGTAATTCGTAGTTTACAGTCTGTTATCTTCTTTCCTCCGTGCATGTCTTCTTCTTCGAGGTTGGTCTTGAGGGTCTAGGAAACTATAAATATGCCCTCCATAGAGGGAAAAGAGGTTGGAACCTGTGAGAATTTTGGTGTTAAGTTTTATTGAGATCCATTTTGCTAATAAAATTGCAGAGTCGAATGCTTATTGTAGTTGCAGAGATTCCCGTGTAATTCGTAGTTTACAGTCTGTTATCTTCTTTCCTCCGTGCATGTCTTCTTGTTTAGCTTACCATTATGTTTTCTTCATGCTTGAAATAAGTGTATAATAGTCAAGAATTCATCTAGTATGCTCTAGCTATTGTTTTCAAGTATTCACTAAAGCTTTTCTCTCCAAAATTGATGCAAAATTTATCCTGTAGATTCTTTGTGTCGATGGACTATTCATGTTCTCTCTCTCTCACCAGACAAACAACTATTTGAGTGCTACCTTGCCTCTGTGTATCTGCTCTTGCACACCGTTATGTAAATCATTTGTAATTTGTGACTCCATAGCCCAATTGCGCTTGCCCTATTTCAACCATTCCCACATCTGAATTTGTTTTATCTTTAATTCTGGCCTTGATATAAATCTGTGAGAGATCCATCTCTAGAAAGGTAGAAGCCAGATCTCCTTTCCTAAAGTGGTTATGTTGTTACCTTGGGATTTGTCCTCTGCAACCTAGGGTGTAATTCTGAGTGATAACAAACTGGCGCCGTTGCTAAGGACCGAAAGAAAAATCATCCCTGGGAGAAACGACAAAGATTCAAAGAAGAAGGGTTTATGTGGCTAAATAGAGACTCCAGAGTTTGAGATAGGTTGTATTTTTGCCTTGGCGACTCCACATTGGTCCTAAGCGAATTGCAGAAGACATCCTGGCTTCCAGGAGACCACATACACAAGGTAATCCTGACACTGAAATCTTACAAGGTGTGGATAACCCTAATACACTGTTTAGAAATAAAGGAAAAGATCTATTTGATATTCCTCAAATTGAAAATTCCTCTGTTCAAGATTTTCATAGCATTCAAGATTCTGTGTGGGAAACCAATTTTGAAAGGTCCTTGTTGAAGTCCAAATCAGAATCTGACCTGAAAGACGCGAAACTAAATCCTAGTAGGTTAGAGTCATATCTGCTCGACTCTCTGTGCCAAGACCTTCAAGACTCTGGGAGAACTAGTGTAACGAACCCTGTCACTCAGAACTTTCAGCCTTATATCCCACCAGTTGTTCAAACCCTTTCCCTTTTCCCAGCTCCTTCTCTTGCTCTTAATCCACCTAGACCAATGGCTACTAGATTTTCCCCTTTGGCTTTAACTATTGCATTACATGACCTTCCCCTTAACTACGCCCAAAGAATTACCTTGTATGATGGGGAGGGTAACTTCACAGCCAGATGCCATGTTGATAGGTTTGAAGATTTCATCGACTTGGAGGAAGTGGATAATGATGATGCTCTAACCATTGTTTTTGGGTCCAAGTCTGAAAATATGGATGATGAAGAAACCCCACCATTTTACCTGAGTCTGAATGTATATGACATGATTGTACATAATGCTATGATTGATTCTGGTGCTTCCCACAATCTAATCCCTAAAGGAGTGGTAGAACGTCTGGGTTTGGAGATCACTAGACCCTATAAAGATCTAAACTCATTTAAGTCCAGGAAGGTAAAATGTTTAGGACTGATTAAAGATATGGTAGTAACTTTGACTAAAATGCCATCCAAGACCGTAGTAATGGACGTGGTGGTGGCAGACATCCCTCCAAAATTTGGTGTGCTGCTGTCAAGAACATAGACCTAAAAATTGAAGGGGAGTTTGCAGATTGACATGTACTATGCTACCATCCCAGAGATTGGTGGAAATAAAAGACTGTACAGTGAGAAGAGGTCCCCCTATGTGGTTAGCAGCCAAGAATCACCTAATACTCGTGCTATATATGTTGTTGATACAGACCTAGGGTCTTCAATCTTCTTCAATGATAGTGTCCCCCATAACCTTAAAAAACCTATCCCCATTGAAGCTAAGGAAGATGAAGACCAAAAGTCCGCAAAGAAACAGGAAGCTTTGGAAAGGAAACAGAAAGAACAAGGTGTATGGACCATGTATTTTGATGCTTCTTGTTATCACATATATAGTAGGCAGGCTACCATATTCTATTTTTCAGATACAGTACATTTTTTTAGCTAGATCTCTTACATATGAGATGCTGAGATGAGCAGTTTTGACGGATCATTATTTTGTTAATGGACTATTATACTCTCTCAAGTCAGGACCAAGTCTCAAGACACTCAGATTCGAGGACTGATGTAGCCATTCAGTCATTTGCAGAATAGTTGATGATGCCTAGATTGGTTTTAGTGTTTTCTCATTGGACAGATGATGGTTCAGATGGATTGTTTACATGGTTATGACTGTAATGTCCCAAATTTTACATTGGGTCACAATGGCCAAATCACATTGTCCATAATCATGAAAGTTGCCGAAGGGATGCTAAAAGTCAAATAATTGCCAAGGTGGAAAATCACTAGTTTCCTAGCTTGGGGGTGGAAGCTTTGAGATTTGGAATAAGGGGGATAATAAATGATGTTTAGACATTAGAATGGGATAAATATTTAATAATGTAGCTTATTAAATAAATACAAGAGAAAATGGAAGTGACAATGGAGCATCAAGACACATGGAGACTATGGGGCCCACACTAGCTGGAATTCCTATGTTAAATGGTATCTTTCTCTTGCAAATTTGAATATGTGGGAAGTCCAATGTTTTTGGATGGATTATAATGTTAATATACCATATACTTCATAGGTCGAATTTGCGATGAATTGTAACTTACATGGGAGAGGAAAAACAAAATGGGAGTTTCATGGACACTTGGCCAAATTCTCCTTACATTTATGACATCTATGACACCAATGATGGAGATTCTATGACAGTTATGACACAAGTCAGATCTGAAGGCTGACATACTGACATATCAGGACTGAATAGAACATCTTAGAGGTCGAATTTGGGAGTTGGAGAAGGCCAAGAGGCTCC
The DNA here is from genome assembly GCA_001517045.1 of Pseudotsuga menziesii. Classification (NCBI taxonomy): domain Eukaryota; kingdom Viridiplantae; phylum Streptophyta; class Pinopsida; order Pinales; family Pinaceae; genus Pseudotsuga; species Pseudotsuga menziesii. The sequence goes on from LPNX010189914.1 coordinate 81,044, forward strand.
TACTCAAATTTGGGAGAAGAAGGAAGGTGAAAAGAAAGGCCACATGGCATAGCATGAGAAGCCACACCAATTCGACTTGGCTTTGGTTTATGGATGGACTTAAGTCTAACTTCAGAGAGTGATTGGACTAAAAATCTACCAAAAATGATAAAAAGATAAAAAACTAAAAGAAACAAAGGTCATCCAAAAACAAAAAGATTTGTCCCCGGCAACGACGCCAAAAGATGTTGTCCGCCGATTGCACACCAGCAGCAGAAATCTTCCAAAAGCTGTCTCCTCACTTGAGAAAGTGGGAGAGGTGTGACCTTGGGGGCAAGCACAGAGCTAGGTACTGTCACCTACTCCTAGCTCCTCCGTTTAGGCTAACTCCTAACGAAGCCAAGGGGAGTAGTCTCTAACAATAAGTTTTCTATGGCTCAATGTTTAAGTTAAGTTTTAAATGTTTTTAGATGCGGATGGGTGTTGTTTAGGAGTTTCTGTGATTTTAGATGATTAATATGATGAATTGAACATAAGACAAAGCAATCCACGTTGCTATCACTGGAATTAAAAGATAGACAAATATTTGAGCAATTCACGAAAAAAAATAAAGCATTCATAGATATGACTTATAATCAAACAATCAATGGACAAATGGCCCAGATTATCAACAATGCTAAAAGATGGAACCAGTGCTTATGGAGTAAAATTATCGGAGATGCTTCGTGTTTAGAAAGATGTAAATCCCAAAAGATGCCAGTGAATGTTAGGTTTTGCAAGTGCTCTTGGTAATTTTTAAGAGTTTTTAACAGTGGTCTTGCTTTAGGGTGTCAACAAAAAGGTTTATCAAAGCCGGGAGACTTTTCTAAGTTGCCTCTGTTGAAGACATGTCGGGCCCGCCCAGTATCCCAGGCCGATATTGTCAAGTGACCAGCTAGCCAAGAATCTATGGCAGCGAGAGGTTCCGGCGCCCTACTAGGAAGTACTTTGGAAGAATCCCTACAACGCCAGTGCGTTGGTTACGGGGCGTTTAAGTGTTATTAGGTTACTCTTACGGGGTTTAAAGATCCAGTGCCGTTTTTGGGTACTCCGATCTAGGATCGGTCAGAGCATACTCTGGCAAGGAGGGAGGGGGGTTGATTGATTAAAGGGGCGTGAGTTGCAAATTTTATTAAGTTAATTACTTAAAACCCTCCGACAGAGAGCGCTCTTGAACTCGTCTTATGACAGTGGTTCAAAAGACTTAGCTAATCTAGATGAAACTAATGCAAGGGTTATGCAAACCTAAGATGCTCTCCAATAGAGAGTGCTCTTGACTTGTGTTTCTGCAAGTTCAAGAGTCTTACTTATGGATGATTTAATTAAACAAACACAACAATTAATATAAAAGGTGGTTGATTAAAACTCTCCGAAAGAGAGCACTCTTGATCCACCTTATGGTGAGATTCAAGAGATCTTGGTTCTTTTTATAATTTAACAATTTATAACAAGATACCAACAAGCAATGATGAATCTAACAATTAGTAAGAATGAAACTAAGTCTAATCAAAGAACTAAACAAATTGCTTAAGGAAAACTATACTAAGTAAATCATAAAAATGAACACAAGACACACTTCCCCAAAATAGGGTAAGTAGAAAATGAAGGAGACTTCCGCTCTTTTTATTAATCTTTTACAATGATGATGTGTTCTTTTGCTTCTTGGAAGAGCGGGGAAAGAAGGGGATGCAAGAAGAGGGATTGCAGTCTTTTTGTTCTTTTTGCACTCCTTCTTAGTTTGTGGCCTTTGGGCTCTCCTTCACCTGTCTGCAATCTAAGAGCTCTAGACACACACTTGTTATGATATTAGTTGATCAAAAATAACTTGAAATTTAATCTATAAACTAGCTGAAAACATTTACCCAAACTCACCAAAAAGAAAGAAGAAAAGAGGCAAGAAAAAGGCAAGGCAAGAGGGGTGAAAGAGGGGGGGAAAGAGAGCAAAAGGCAAGTCAAAAGAAGGCTAGAAACTAAGTGAGAAAGAGGGCTGCAAATCAGAGAAAGAGGACTGCAAAATGAGGGTGACAAAGGCTGAAAGTACAGCCCAAAAGATGGTTGAAAAAAAGGATGGAAAAGGGCTGCAAAAAGTGGAAACAAAGAGGCAAAAGAGGGCTGTCCAAAAGGGTAAAAATGGGGAAAAGTGGACAGCGAACAAAAGGAAGGAAAGGCTGCAAATAAAAGGCCTAAAAGGATGAAAATACAGCCCAAAAAGAGGATGGAAAGGGGCTGTAAAAAGTGGAAAAAGTGGAAAAATGAGGCAAAAGAGGGCTGTCCAAAAGGGTAAAAATGGGGAAAAGTGGACAATGAACAAAAGGAAGGAAAGGCTGCAAATAAAAGGCCTAAAAGGTTGAAAATACAGCCCAAAAGATGGCCCAAAAAGCAGATGGAAGGGGACTACAAAAAGTGGAAAAAGGAGGCAAAAGAAGTCAAGGAGCAAAGGGAGAACTAGAGGAAGGAAGTTCGGTAACCAAAAAGTATTTAAATTTATGAAAGAATTTGAGATGAAACTTTGGAGAAAGATCTCCTTGTTTTTTCCTCTTGGAAAAAGCCAAACTCTCTGTAGGTCCTGAAAGTCAACAATGTTAGAAGGTTCTTATGATGATGGAGATGAGTTTGATGTAGTTGAGCTCGCACCCTTCTCCAAATGGAGAGATCTATAAAGACAATCCAACTTGATACCCAGTGAGATCAAACAATAAAAACTAGTATGCTAGGAATATGCAAATCAAGATCAATACTTCATATAACTGAATATTTGTACCCATCTAGATTATGATAAACTTTGCATAATAAACCAACTTAACAGCAGCAAATGGTAAATCTTATGTTCTAATAATAGACTTCTAAAGCTAGTTGTTTGATTCAACACATAATTAACAAATTGAAAGCATGGAAAGAGATCACCTCATACAACAAATCCACCAATGAAGAGACAATCTTGTAGACCTCCAAAGTCGAAAAGCTTTATTCAATAATATAATGATTACAATTTTTTGCAGAGTTTCTATGCCCAAAAGTCCATGATAATAGAGCTGAAAGAGCCTCTATTTAACAAATGAGAGAGTGCTAAAACCCTAAAACCAAAAAATCAACCCTAACCAGCTTAGCCACCTAACAAAGAGCCCAGACCTAAACCGGAGAACCGAGAGTGAGGGGAGGCCTCCACCCAGACAAGGCGCCCCCACTCCAAACCTGTGCTCTGAAAACAAGCCAAGGATGAGGCCATATGTGTGAGTCTGGATGTAGGTAAGCTCATCCTTTAGGTCTCGCAGGAGCCTAAGCTAGGTTTGGGAAGCCCACTGATGGTGTAAACTTCAGTCTTCACCTCGATCAAATCACCGGACCAATGAGAGCTCTGCATCTCATCTTTAGCTGGAGATGACATGTCTGATAACTGATAATAAATTAATTGTTGTCTTAATGATGACTGAAGCTGAGTTATGATAACTCCAATTATCATAAGTGTTCCATGAAATGTCATTTAGCCTTTTATTTTACTGAATTTGGATTAATTTGGAGAGTTTTAGTTTTCTCCAAAATAATCAATTTTTTAATAAAAATCATTTTTTTATTAAAAATCATTTTTTTAATCAACACTGACTTTTTTGAGTAAAAAGGCATTATGTGTCTGATTGCTGATCTGAAAGTTGGCTCTGACTGGCTGGCTGATCAAGAATGATTTCTGGCTTAAGGTTAGAGCCTTCAATCACTGAATTCTGAGTCCGGATCACGAACGGATTTTTTCCATTTAATTTATGGAAAAATTAATCCAAAAAACTTAGGAAAAGTAATAAAAAAAATTTAAAAATAATAATAATTTTTCACTGTTCGAAAAAGATTTTTTCGAAAAAATCTTTATGTGTCCAGATGACTTATGACATGATCATGATCTATCTAAATAATGTCTAGTAGGCTTATAACACTCAGTTGGGCTCTAATAACCCCCCAAGGCCCAGAATTCAACATCGGGCATTCTAGCTTTGGAGGAAGCGGGAGAAAACCTCGTCAATTATACTCGGCTGAAGGCAAAGCATAATTGTCAGGGGCAAAAAATTCCCTGGAATACCCTATTTGCGATTCTACGTCTTATGAGACCGAACCACTCAAAAATATCCTACTAGCACATTTTATTACAAACCCCGTGGGGCCATGGTCAAAATTATTCAAATAAAAAGGTGACTAGCCAATATTGGCTAGACAAGCAGACGGATCAACTGATACACTGGAATCAAACTTTGAACAAGTCTGTCAACCGGCGGCTCCTCAAGTAACCCAACTATGGTACAAAAAAGTTGGTAACAATGAGCAAACAATGACCATTTCCACTCCATTTTGATATATGCCATGGTAATACTTATTATTTCGAATGGAGGAATGTATCTCTAATAAATGTATGATGGATGGACTGTAATTAATGTTTATTTCAAGTCTCATATTCAGTACTTAAGCATTGGAAGCCTTTGTACTCATTTTTATTGCATTGGGAGAAGATTTGGTGCATTTTCCCTAAGGGTCGAAATTGTGACTTGGGAGTTGTTTTGGAAAGAGTCATAACAACATATGTAAACTAAACCATGATGCATATGAGAATTTTTAAAGGTCCCTTACACATAGCCAGCCTCTGTTCAGAAATTTAAGTGACTTTGGGATCATTTGTGAAGCCATTTCCGACAATTACCCAAGGGGAATTGGAGCCCCAATTTGCTAGTAAAGACTCCTACTTTGAACAGAACATTAAACAAGTTTGTAGAAGTAATTGGGAGGTCACAAAACATACATGAGCATGATATTTAAGTTATATTATCAGTCATGTACCTTCAGATAAAATTTGGAAGCATTTAGGTCAATTTGGAGGTCTAGACATCAAAACTAGTCAAGAGCAAAAATTGTGAAAAAATTGGAAAATTGGGCATTTTAAAAAAATTCCAAAAAGGAGACATTACAGTGGTATCAAAGCATGATCTTGGCACCTGATTTTGGTATAATATTTATGAGTACAATAATTCAGGGACCACCATTATGTATTGAAACCCAAAAGTGCTTTTGTTGAAGAGGAAGAAAAAAAAGTAGGAGAAGAAGGCAATTTTTTGGAAACTATGACTAGGCATGAAAAGAGAACCTCATATGATGGTGAGGAGATAATAAATAGCATGGAACCTATATTTGAAGACATGACCAAGAATATTATGAAAGGATTTGAATATTTGGCTATCCAAAGTTGGGAAAAATATATTGATTTTAAGAAAACCAAGGAGAAAAATGCATTAGCTTGTTTGAAAGAGAAAAAGGAGAAAACCCATGAACCACCTAGTTCTGAAATAGGTGGAGTAGAAGAAGTAGTACATGAAGATGATCGAAATTCAATCCCAAGTGACTCTGAAAAATATGAAGAGACATCACATGAGTATGAAGAAGTTTTTATTGAAAATACTGAAGATAATTTTGAGACACATGCTACCTTGGAAATGAAACAAAGAGCATCTACTAATGGATGCTTGAACTATGAAGGAGTACCCACTGATGGGTGCTCACAACTCTATGTTGGTGACATAGAGATCAAATTTCAAAATGTTGCTGCAAGCCAAAATTTCATTAAACATGAAAATGAAGACCTTGTAGCAGTTGAAGAAGAAACAAGATCAACTTCCCCATCACCACTTGAGCTTCATGAAGTTGGTCCAAGCAAAGAAGGAAGAAGTTGAGGAGGTTCATTTGCAAGAGACTCATTTTCTTGAAGGGTCCTTAAAGATGAATGAAAAGAAGATCCAAGAGGCCCTTAACATACTCCATGACACTCGAGCATTGATATCAAATTCTTGTTGGAGAGCTACTTCCTTGGAGGATCCATCCTTCCTTGAAGACATGGAGAAGATCCAAAGAGCAATGTGCAACATCAAAGGTAATTTCATGTCTTTGCTTTTTGATAGAGAAAATGTAATTGAGCTTAATGAATGGTTACATGAATCCTACTTGAAGAATAATGAAGTTATTGATAAGCTCACAATTCAAAATGAGCAACTTCTTGAAAAGTTGCAAGAAACTTGTTTTCCCTCCGATGTTTTAGATTTTCATAAGGTAGATTGCTTGGAGGATTCTCATGACATGATGGATCATGAGAAACATGAAAAATTGCAGGTTCTTGATGTTCTTGAAGATTATAGTGATGAGATCCAATCACTTGTTGTGGTGGAAGAGGAACTTGAGTTGCCTCTTGAAAATGGTTACACACTTTCTGGAGAACTGCATGATTCCACTACATTGAAAGCAACCCATGAGGAAATTTTTGCATTTTCTAGGGAGGTGAATAATCCTACCCCTATGGATACTTCACATTATGATAATTTTTCACTCACTGATCACTTGGGTGAGTTGGTTCTTTCTACTACATCATACACTTATAAATTTTGCAGTGAAGTATGGGTGAAAGGTTTCTTTTTTATGGTGCCACATGAAGAGCATGGAAATTCTATTTCTCCTTCTGATGATGGAATTATTAGAGAACAATCTTATTTACATTTGCAGCAGCATCCTTGTTTACATTATGATTATACACATCTACATGGGTGCACCTATGATGTTCATTTGAGTCACTTGAAGACTCATGGTTTTTCTTGCTCAACACTTGGTTCATTTGATGTCGGAGGAACTTCATCCAACACTTGGGTGAAGAGGGATATGATTGAGGAACATTATTATTGGCAACAACGTCCTCTATTATTTCATGATGATATACATATTCATGGGTGTATTGATGAGACTTCTTTAAGACACTTGAAGTCTTCGTGTTTTATTTGCTCCTTATTTGGTTCATATTTTGGTGGAGGTTCTTCATTCACTTCTTGGATGAAAGAAAAAATCGTTGATTATTATTTTGATCCAGATTACATTATTTGGGAGCAGCATTATAGGACATGGGATCCTCACCTGTGTCATTGGAGCAGATTTGATTGGTCACTTGAAGCATGTATGTACTTGGCAAATGGTAGTCTACTCACTGGGAGGTATAAGCACTTTCATGATTTCTTGGTGAGGAACCTCCTTGATGTACATTCTTATTATGTTGTTATATACTTTGATGATATATATTATGCACTCATGATGTTTGAAAGAATGCATACAAGAAAATGGGATCCAGGAATTCTCTTTCCAAATGGTATGGGTTGGAGAGCACTCTTAATTGTTGGAGTGCAATGCAAGCAATGGGACCCTGGAATAATTTTTAGTCCCATTGATTTCAAATTCATTGGGAAACAAGCAGTATGGAAGATGGATTCCCCATTTAATAAGGTGATGTTAATCAGAGTAGCGCAGCAGCAAGCATGGTGGTTCCTCTCTGAAATATTCATGAAATCTAAAAGACTCAAGGTGGGAAGCTCAGGGGCAACTTCAAAGAATCATACAAAAAGCAAGCTCTTCAACAAACATGTTTGAAATTGCTTGACGACAAGCAATATTGGGAAGGGAGGATTTGTAATGTCCCAAATTTTACATTGGGTCACAATGGCCAAATCACATTTTCCATATTCATGAAAGTTGCCAAAGGGATGCTAAAAGTCAAATAATTGCCAAGATGGAAAATCACTAGTTTCCTAGCTTGGGGGTGGAAGCTTTGAGATTTGGAATAAGGGAGATAATGAATGATGTTTAGACATTATAATGGGATAAATATATAATAATGTAGCTTATTAAATAAATACAAGAGGAAATGGAAGTGACAATGGAGCATCAAGACACATGGAGACTATGGGGCCCACACTAGCTAGAATTCCCATGTTAAATGGTATCTTTCTCTTGCAAATTTGAATATATGGAAAGTCTAATGTTTTTGGATGGATTATAATATTAATATACTTGTCCATATACTTCATAGGTCGAATTTGGGATGAATTGTAACTTACATGATAGAGGAAGAGCCAAATGGGAGTTTCATGGACACTTGGCTAGATTCCCATGGAGACTATGGGGCCCACACTAGCTAGAATTCCCATGTTAAATGGTATCTTTCTCTTGCAAATTTGAATATATGGGAAGTCTAATGTTTTTGGATGGATTATAATATTAATATACTTGTCCATATACTTCATAGGTCGAATTTGGAATGAATTGTAACTTACATGGTAGAGGAAGAGCCAAATGGGAGTTTCATCGACACTTGGCTAGATTCCCCTTACATTTATGACATCTATGACACCAATGATGGAGATTCCATGACAGTTATGACACAAGTCAGATCTGAAGGCTGACATACTGACATGTCAGGACTGAATAGAGCATCTTAGAGATCGAATTTGGGAGTTGGAGAAGGCCAAGAGGCTCCTACTCAAATTTGGGAGAAGAGGGAAGGTGAAGAGAGAGGCCACATGGCATAGCATGAGCAGCCACACCAATTCGACTTGGCTTTGGTTTATGGATGAATTTGGAACCTTAGAAGGATAATAATGTTTATAAAATACAAGGATCAGCCATGAGAAGAAGCTTTTGCTCATTTGTGAAATTGTCATTTGTGAATTGTGAGAGCTAGTGGATGACTAGTTTTCTTGCTTAAGCCAATTTCGAGGGTGAAAGATTCCCATCCTAATTGGTGTTTGGAAAGGCCACTCATGTCTTTCATGGAGCTTTAATGGATTCTTATTTGCAGGTGTAAGCTATAGGAAAGCATGTGGATTCTTCTATTGCAGCACTCTCTCTCAACTATTTCCAGTTTTCACACCATATTCATGCCAATGGAGGGATTGCGCTTTCGGTGAGATATTGATCTCTTTGGGGAATATTATAATGCCAATTATATTATGTGCTGATGTATATGCTCTGTATTTCATGTTTAGAAAACTCTCAGGTCGAAATACCCAAAAGAATTCATGTAAAAATGTTGAACAATGAAGAAATAGTGTCATTTCCCCAGTATCTTGTTGTGAACCATTGTAATGCTGATGATTTCGAATTGGGAGAGCCTTTCATTGTCCATTTCTAATTGTAATCAGTTCAATATTCTCTGTTATTCATTCTCAAAAAGTTTCAAATCGAAATTCCCAAGATTTGTATGTTACGATGACTTTTAATGAGCAAACAATGACCATTTCCACCTCATTTTGATATATGCCATGGTAATGCTTCTTATTTCGAATGGAGGAATGTATCTCTGATAAATGTATGATGGATGGACTGTAATTAATGTTTATTTCAAGTCTCATGTTCAGTACTTAAGCATTGGAAGCCATTTTACTCATTTTTATTGCATTGGGAGAAGATTTGGTGCATTTTCCCCAAGGGTCGAAATTGTGACTTGGGAGTTGTTTTGGAAAGAGTCATAACAGCCTATGTAAACTGAACCATGATGCATATGAGAATTTTAAAAAGTCCCTTACACATACCCAGCCTCTGTTCAGAAATTTAAGTGACTTTGGGATCATTTGTGAAGCCATTTCCGGCAATTACCCAGGGGGAATTGGAGCCCCAATTTGCTAATAAAGACTTCTACTTTGAATAGAACATTAAACAAGTTTGCAAAAGTAATTGGGAGGTCACAAAACATACATGAGCATCATATTTAAGTTATATTATCAGTCATGTACCTTCAGATAAAATTTGGAAACATTTGGGTCAATTTGGAGGTCTAGACATCAAAACTAGTCAAGAGCCAAAATTGTGAAAAAATTGGAAAATTCAATATTTTAAAAAAATTCCAAAAAGGGGACATTACAATGACTCGGCATTTATTATATTGTGTTATGGTTATTATTGCTCTTATACTCATTTTTGTGACATATACTAGCATTTAATGTCATGATCTGGCGGTCATAAATATATGGACTTGGATGTATTTTGTATTAATGTATTGATGTCCCTACTTGGACATGGAAGTTCCTGATCTATACTCATTGGTTTTACCCTCCTTAGGGAGAAAAGAGGTAGTCATTCTCACCATTGTTTTGGCTTGCTAGTGTTGGCTTCATCTTGCACTATCTCCACCCATCCATTACCTTCCAGTTTTGTTTTAACCCGACTTACTACTTGACTTGTGGCATGGAAGACCTTTCCCCGCTAGAACCTTTGTTGGACAAACCTCCTTGTTTATATTGTGTCTCGGCTCTGAGTTGGTGACAAAACTTGCCTTTGGTGAGTTGGATTGTATGCCTAAATCATTCTGGTCAGTTGTCCCGATGTTTCACACTATACAGAACTCCCCCTGGTCACTTGAGATGTTGTTGGCTAAAACTGAAAGCTCATGTACTACTTGTATTGGAAATATTTATATATGCGCCCATGGAAAATGAAAATTCTAAAATGTGTTTCTTAACATATGTGAGCAAAGGGCAAGAGCAATGAAATGCTAAAATACCCCTTGAAGAGTATAAGAAAAGGTCCCAAAAGCAATGATTAAATATATGCTATATCCAAATATTGTTGACCTTATAAATTTGAATATGTCCTGGATGAAAGCTGCGATTAGCTGAGCTTTTAAGCACCGGTGAAGTCCCAAAGGGTCATATAGGGCAAAAAGGCCATGGAAATAAAATTTATGGTCCTAATGAAACTGGATCAAACTTGATGTAGACATGATGCCTAAAGTTGAATAAGCACTCTCTGAACAACTCAACCATTTGTGAGGCACTGCCATTCCTTGTGTTGTTGTTTGTTCGACATGTGGTTATAGTGAGTTTTCCCTTTCCATATCCAAAGTGTCATGATGTTAAGTAGGTAGTCATCATTTGCCCTAGATTCAGCCTTCACCCCTCACTAGCAAATTGACTACAACTATGAAGTGAGTATAGTCCTGAAAGTCTGGTCTGAGTAATAATAAATAAAACCCTATATATGTATTTGGTTGATGTACCGCCAGTGAGATGACTGCTACTTGTTGTGATTGTTTCTTAAATGATTTGTAGAGCATGTCTTAGCCTTATAACACTTGCAACAGATGGATGATAGTCTAAGTTTTATTATTGGTATCTGGTCATTTACAGGTAATTATATTGTCTATTGGATATTGTTGATGATCAGGTAGGAACCTGGAAAGGGTATGAGTATACACCCTAGATGGATTTGGACTCTCCAAGTCTAATGAGATAGTTTATTTTCAGTTCCGGGCACTTGCAGAGATGGTCAAGCTCATTTTACCCTTTTGATGCAGTTTTGCTTTACAAGATGATGTGTCTGAGCAGAGAGATGTTTTTATTGGATCTCATGGGGCGCTGTAAGGGGCATAAGGGGTGCAGCCACTTGATTGTACCATTGTACCCCCATCCCAGAGAGCCTGGTGGGCTCAATTGGACAACGTAGGCACCCTAGGAGGTTGTTTTGGCAGGTTTACATTTCCCGAAGCAGATTAAAAATTATTAAATGGCTATTGAAGAAATGGATTTGGGCTACTGAGGCAAGGAAATGACATGGGATGAGTCATGATGATAAGAGTGATGTCCTCCACACCTCCAACAGTTGTAGCCCCTGATTGGGCCCACACCTATTTTTCGGGCATTCTTATATTATTTTCTAGAGCTTTTGAGAGGCTCACGATTTCCTCAAGGAGGCACAAAGTCAAAAAATTAAAATATTATTTTATTTTATTGTGCCATGGGGCACCCAGAGGGTGTTAGTTAACACTCCATGGACCCACCATATGCTTCATTTATTTCTTGTTGAGTGAGGTACCCTCTTTATGGGTGATCTAGTCCACTTTGGTACTTTATAGTTATATTGATCCATGTATTGTATGTTGAGCTCATCTCAACTGTTGATTAGAACATTTATATCTTTTAATCTTAGCCACTCGTTTTGAAAGTGGTTAGGATTTTGGTTCTCTCATTTCTATTTAAAGGAGAGAGCTTCTCATTTGTAAAGGGTCTTTCGCTCTTAGATCTGATTAATAGAAAGATTTTTTTGTGGATATTTTTTGGATCTGCTTTGCATCTGATGTTCTTCGGTGGTGATTGAAAAGTCTCTTGCTTCCTAGCATTCGGAATATTTTGTGAGATCTATATCTTTTTCCGGGATCTTTATCTTGTCTACAGGAGGGCGTTTTCAGCTGGAGCGTTTTTTTAGGGGGACCTCAACTCGCTCGGATTGTTTTCGTCTTATATCAGGGGGTTTTCATTAGTTTCATTGTGATCTATGATTACTTCTTGTTACTTTTTTATAGATCTAGCTTTTTCTTTCATGGTACAACAAATCTGATATTGTTGACGTTTGCTTGTGCAGGATGGGGGGTGCATTGGTCACTTGGAGCATAACGTTGGTCTTAGAACTCACTCATATCTTCCAGAATTGATCGGGATGGTGGGGATCATCATTATCGAGGCATCTACAAGCATTTCCAGGTAAGTCTCTTCTCTTTCTGATCTCAATCCATTATACCTTCTTTTCTTCAATTTTTCTGAAAAACTCCTAAATAATAAAAATCTAAAAAAATATTTAATCAAGGAACCGCTTGATCTTTGAACAAACCATTTCCGGGTTTTGTAGATCCAGCATCCCCCTCACTGAATCATCCTCAACGCTGTCCAAATAGTGACTGGTTTTCCCTAGATCTGACCTTTTGACTGCTCAAACCCCAGCGCCCCACTGAAAATTTGACTTTTTCCGAAAAATAATCACATGGGTTTGTAGATCAAGTCTCTGTCATTCTAGAACACCCCCAATGCTGAGCTAGTTCCTACCAGGTAGCCCTAGATCTGAAAAACTGACTTTCAGCCTCCTAGCTTCCCTCATCAGATTTTAACTTTTCCAGATCTGATTTTTCCTGAAATTTTTTGACTTAGGCTTGTAGATCGGGCCATCTTGATCTCATCTCCACTCCAACGCTGAGCTGATAGTCCCCTGGTGGCTCTAGATCTGCAGATCTGCCTCTCCAAACCCTAGCGCTATCCCTCCTACTACTGATTTCCCTGTAACATGAATCTTCCGGGCCAAATCCATAAATCAAGGCATATCCCAGGGGGGTTCATTTAAACACTGTGCTGATACTGACTCCATTACCCAAGGCTGAACAGGCACTGATCTCCAAGCATAGCACTAGCCCTATCTTGACCTCTTTCCCCGAAAGTTGACCGCTCCTTGATAACTCAGGTAACCTGGCATTTTCATATCTCTCACAAAGTCTATCTCTTTGGTACTAGACAGTCCCAACTTTGTCTTTACTCACCCTGTCTCAGTTACATTTCCCAAGACAGTGGTTATCTTAATCAGTTGCTAGTACCTCAACCCTAGATCTAGTATTACCCCTATAGGTCACTTTGGATCAACCCTCATAAGACTGAAACCCTCATCCAAAGCCCATGTCCACTTAGTATTATCATCCATAGATCTAGAGTTTCCAATTACCTTACACCTTACGTACCTCAAGCCATACTTGATCTGATCTGGTGTCTAGGTCTGATCTCTCCTATTGGGAGCAGATCTGGGTCTCCCCTGTTGTTGTCTTGGACTTAGATAACATAAAGGGAAGACTTACTTGATTGGCGTGACAACCATCCATTTGGAAGTCTAGGCAGTCTTGATTCCACCTCCTTCGTTGCTTGCCCCTCTACCATCCATCCTGGATCCACCTCACACAGGAAACTACAAGGTTGGTGATAACAGGTCTGTAGCAAAGATTGGTGCTGGTGCTGGTGTGTACATTATTTCCCCTATCAGAGACTTCAAGGCTCTGTCTTTCAAGTTGACCTTTGAGTGCACGAATAATGTAGAAGAGTACGAGGCTTCGCTGCTAGGACTAAATGCCCTAAAAGATTTGGGGGCAAAAAGGGTGGATGTCCGGGGAGATTTCGAACTGGTGGTGAACCAAGTAAATGATAGCTACCAAACCAAACATCCCAGGATGAGGGATTACAAAAATGAAGTGTGGGGACATGTTTGGCAATTATTTCATCGAACATACAATCAGAGTAATCCCCAGACTTGAGAACTCAATGGTTAACTCCTTAGATGTGGTTGCCGGTAAGTTCAAAATCCCTGTTGCTGGTCAAAGAAAGCACAAGGTTGACATTGTAAACAGGCCTTCTATACCAGACAATTCCAAATACTGGCAAGTATTTGAGGATGACATGCAAATAAAGAGGTTATTAGAATTATCTGGCGAGTTTGTAAATACACAAATTGATAATGAAGATGATAATGCCGAAAATATCCTAGATATTGAAGGGAATGAGGAAGACGGTGATGTAAATAAAAGAATGAAGAATTCCCTAGGGGGGAAAGACATAGTTCAATTGAAGAATAATCACATCCCCAGAGGCCTGATCCCCCTAGAGAAATTGTTTGACCAGAATGATGTGGCTAGAGATCCAAAAATGAAGCCTACTGATGATGTTGTGGAAGAAAAGAATATTGGAACTAAATAAAACCTCAGAATCATCAAACTGTCAAAGAAGTTGCCTGCAAAAGAAAAGGAAGAGTATATCAGTCTGATGAAAAGATACACAAGCGTCTTTGCATGGAGCTATGAAGATTTGAAGGAGTATGATACAGCAATCATACAGCACACAATTCCTATAAAACCAGGTAAAAGACCTTTCAAGCAGAAATTGAGAAGAATCAATCCTCTGTTATTGCCTGTCATTGAAAAGGAGATCAAAAAGTTGTTTAATGCTAAAATCATAGTCACTCTGAGGTTTTCTAAGTGGGTAGCAAATTTGGTACCGGTCATAAAAAAAGAATGGTGAGATCATGCTGTGCATTGATTTCAGGAACTTAAACAAAGTCTCTCTGAAAGACAATTATCCTTTGCCTAAGATGGAACATATTCTACAGAAGGTGGTGGGGTCTGAGACGATCTCAACCATGGATGGATTCTTTGGATACAACCAAGTCAAAGTATCACCAGAAGACCAAGAGAACACTGCATTCACAACACCATGGGGTACCTTCATGTATGCCAAACTGCCTTTTGGGTTAATGAATGCAGGGGCCACTTTTCAACGTGCTATGGACATTGCGTATGCTGAAGAGAAAGACAAATTCGTGGTGGTCTACATGGATGACATTACAGTATATTCAAGGTCTGACAGGGAGCATCGCAAACACTTGGAGAAAGTTTTCCTGAAATGCAAAAGGTATGGAATATCACTGAACCCCAAGAAGTCAAACTTTGCATTGGAGGAGGCAAAGCTGCTGGGACACATCATTTCTAAGAATGGCATAAAGATCGACCCAACAAGAATAAGTGCAATCATGAAGGTTGAAGAACCCAGAAGCAAAAAGGAAGTACAGTCCTTCATCAAGCACGTAAACTTTCTGAGAAGATTTATTCCTAGCTTTGCTGAAATTTTGATGAACATCATTAACATGTTAAAGAAAACCATGAGATCAAGTGGACCATAGAGGCAAGGAGGTCTTTTAGAGACATCAAGCTGGCTATCACAGAAGCACCTGTTCTGGTAAGCCAAAGATTTATTGATTTTTTCTTATGCTTCTAACCACGCCGTTGTTGGAGTACTGTTACAGAAGAACAATCAAGGTGTTGAGCAGACTATAGCCTTTTTCAATAAAGTGCTGAAGGATGGGGAATTGAAGTATGATATCATGGAGAAGCAGGCATATGCTTTAGTCAAGTCTTTAAAGGATTTCAAGGTCTACATTCTTCAATCACACATCATTGCCTATGTTCCTTGCAATGTGGTGAAAGGCATCCTCACACAGCGAATTCCAGAAGGAAAGAGAGCAAAGTGGATTGTTGTGCTATTAGAATATGACATTGAGATCAAGCCCACCAAGTAGATCAAAGGATAGGGGCTTGCAAAGATGATGACCAACTCAAACTGTGAAGCCTTACAGATGAATTTCCTAACCAGTCATTCAAATCAGCTTGATGCAGAGGTACAAGTAATGCCTGATTTCTATGTATCCCATTGGTATTATGATATTGTATATGTATTGCAGAATTTGCAGGCTCCTGCGGAATTGAGCAGGACAAGAGCTAGATCGGTAAAGTTAAAGTCTGCTAAGTTCTATATTTTGAACAAATACCTATATTGGAAAGATCTTGGTGGTGTGTTACTCAACTGCCTCTTGGAGAATGAAGCTAAACAGACAATGACAAAATTTCACAAGGGAGACTGTGGTGGACATCATTCATGGAAGGTGACTGCAAACAAGATTTTGAGGGCTGGTTTTTACTGGCCTTCAATGTTCTCAGATGCCTACAAGGAAACTACTACATGTCACCAATGCCATATATTTGATGGCAAAAGAAAAGTGGTCTCACTTCCTCTAAATCCAATATCAGTAGAAGCACACTTTCAGCAGTGGGGACTGGACTTTATTAGAGAAATAAATCCTAACTCCTCAGGACAGCACAGATAGATCTTGACAACTACTGACTACTTCACCAAGTGGATTGAGGCAATTCCTACAAGAAGGGCCACAGATACAGTAATAATGGGTTTCCTTGAAGAGAATATTTTGTCCAGCTTTGGTTGTCCTATAAGGATTGTAACAAATAACGCTCCTTCTTTCAAGTACAAGAAATGGTAAACTTCTGTCACAAGTATCATATTAAGCTAAATAATTCTACTACATATTACCCACACGTCAATGGGTTGGCTAAATCTTCAAACAAAAGCCTAGTAAGAATCATTAGGAAGTTGTTGGAGGATAATAAAAGAGCCTGGCATACAAAGCTGATATATGCTTTATGGGCTGACAGAATTAGCACTAAAAGAGCCATTGAAATGTCAACATTCCAACTTATGTATGGCGCTGAGGTGATTTTTCCAACATCCTTGGGTGTACCAGTTATGAAACTGTTACAGGAGCGACAGGATGAGCCTAATCATATGCAAAGAAGAATTAACAAGATTATAGAGTTGAATGAGGTAAGAGACAAAGCATATGATAAAGTGCAGTTGCATCAGGAAAGAATGAAGAAAACTTTTGACAGGAGGGTAAAGGAAAAAAAGTTCCAGCTTGAGGATTTGGTGTTGAAGTGGAATGCTCCCAGAGAAGAAAAGCATAGAAAATTTGACCACATGTGGGTAGGCCCCTACATCATTGTAGCATACAGAGGAGAAAATGCATTCATTTTACATCATCAAGATGGATCTCAACTGGCAGGAGGTCCAGTGAATGGGAGATATCTTAAGCATTATTTGTCCCGGAAGGGAGATAATTCCTGTACCATAGTTGTATATATTTTCATTTCTTTACATTGCTAACAGTACAGATGGTGAAGCCAGAAGATTTGAAGCCCGAAGAAAAGACCCGAAGATGTAATGTCCTCATCTGATTAGGCAGTGAGGACCAAAACCGCTAACCTATGTGATTCATGTGGGTTCGAGCAGTTATTGACAGTTAGGGAATCATCTAAAGACTGATGCCATAAATAGAAAATCTAGGGCATCATCATGTCATTGCCATTAGGTCAAGAAGGGCCACTGGGGCCAAAGGCCACCATCATGCATGCCATCTAAGCATTATTTAATGATGCATGCACTCATTTAAGTCTCTATGCGCATGCATGCAAGTCAACCGCAAATTAGAAAATAAAGTGACCTAATTAGGTCAAAGATTAGGGTTTTCGCAATTGAAAGTTATAAAAGTAAGATAGAGTGAAAGGAGACTCACTTTTGATGATTATTATTTTGGAGCTCTTGAATAGCAGCACAGCATGCGGCCATAGCAGTTGAGGTTGGAGACGGCGTCTTCAGCTAACGGGATTTCGACAGTGAGATATTTGCCTTAGTCTCCTTTAGGATAAACCATCCAGCTATCAGATTGTCCATCCGGGGCAACTAGCAGCAATTTACAGGGTTGTGGGGGCGTGAGCAACAAACTGGGAGATCAATTCGTTAGGGCATCTGAGAGGTCAAAACCCTTGCATGCTCCGACCATCCTCTCCAGCACAGGCATACCTTCCTTCCGACTTATTTCCAGCTGAAACTGACCATCCCTTCAGCAAAAATGTCACACTTGTTTGATTCAGCCATCCAGGGGTATTGCAGCAAAAACAAGGTTATTTCTTCACCAGCTCAGCTCATCTTGCATGCGTATTCTCTCTGGAAAACATTCAGCCGGCTTATCAGTGCAGCACAGCAGTTGGGGTTGGAGACGGCGTCTTCAGCTAGCGGGGTTTCGGCAGTGAGATATCTGCCCTAGTCTCATTCAGGATCCGATCATGCTCATCCTGAGCAGTTATCAGCCATTTCGAGATCAGGGGGGGGTGAGTAGCTGCACCTCTAGAACAATTCGCTAGCCTGCCTAGAGACCTCTGAACTTCCGCATGTGCCAGGCATTCTCTCCGACACGAGAAGGCTATCAATCCTGCAAATCAGCAGCTTCATCGGACACCTCCTTCACTGAAAACGTCACCCTTAGCTAATCTGGGGTCCGTGCTGCTGGGGTTTCACTGGAAGCAGAAGATATCAGTTCATCTCCGATGCAGCTCTTGATGCATGCATACTCTCTCAGGAGCAGTCCAACAAGCTTATCAGCGGTAAGTGTTCATTCTATCCCACAAACCCTAACCCTAATTTTTGCTATAAAATAGGGACTTTTTGCATGGTAGTTTGCATGCCCGGTTGTATCAGCTTATTTGCTTAGAATTAGAAAATATCGGGATTTGGAATATTACAGAAGATCTGAAGGGTTAGCCGTGTTTCCAGTTTTGTTTGATTTTCACTTATAAGTAAAAACAGAAAAATGAAAAGTTTGACAGTTTGGACTTCCTAGAGCCACCCAATGGATTCGGCACATGGTCTACAAGGTTCTTTGCTACCTCGCAAAGAGGATAGCATCCCGAGTTGGAGCTAGTTGTTAGCACCATTTCTGGGCTAACTATTTAGTGAAGGGTTTGGCCATTAAAAGGAGCAATATGGTTATAAATTTTATATCATCTGACCCTTAACATCGTTCATGGAGTTCTACAGGTGTTGGAAGAGGGATTTCCAGAGTAAGAATGCAAAAATACATAAGAAATTATGATCTCCGACTTTGAAAATGCTAATGAATGAAGGAACCCGCCCTTAGTTGAAAAATAACAGGAGATCCGACGGCTAGGGAATGTTTCCTCCCTAGAACGAAGGCTAAGGATGAAACAAAGTCGGAATCGGGAAAAGACAAAGTTTCGGTCATTAAAAAAGCCAAAGCCCTGATTTCCAATTTTCGTTATCCAAGATTGGAAAGCGGAAATCCTAAGAATTTGGGCATGAAAAGTTAAAATCTCGATTTCCGATTTCCGCTATCCACGATCAGAGACTTGAAATCGGAAAAGATGAAATTTCCAAAGTGCAAAAGCAGAAAGTCCAATTTCTGCTTTCCGCTATACGAGGTCGGAAAGTCGAAATCGAAAAACTTAGGTTTTTGGTTACGAATGGTGGAAAGTCTGATTTCTGATTTCTGCTATCCGAGATAGGAACGTCGGAAGCAGATATCTTAAGAATTTGTTATTGAAAAGTTGATTTTCCGATTTTCGCTTTTCCGCCAGATCTGACGGTCCATAAAGTTTCCACCAGATTCGACGGTGCAGAAAGATGCAGAGGTGTGGAAGTCGGATGTCAAAAATCGGAAAACTTAAGAATTTGTTATTAAAAAGTTGGTTTTCCACTTTCTGCTTTCTGCCTGATCCACGACTCGGAACGTTTATGCTCAGATCGACGGTGCGAAAACAAAGTGGCAAAAAGAGATGGTGCGGAGGCGGGAAAATGCAGAATTGAACCTTGGAAAGGCCATCTACCCAATTTCTGCATCTCACATACCATAGATCAATGACGCAGAATGCATTTCAGTATGAAGATCTACGGTCTAGAATGATTCTTGGTGGTAAAGTTCAGAGATGGAGAAAACGTTGCAGGCCATGGCGGAAACCCTCCAAGGAGTAGTTTTCGGCGTCCCTGCTGTCAAAATCCTCAACTGATTCATCATACATGCTCCTGCGCGTGGTTTTTTGTTTGATTTCATGATCATGGCGGATCTGCCAGATCATAGTTTGCTATGATTTCCATCATTACACTAAAACTGTTTTTGGCCCTCTTTCGAGGTTGGTCTCGAGGGTCTAGGAAACTTGGAACCTATGAGAATTTTGGTGTTATGTTTTATTGAGATCCATTTTGCTAATAAAATTGCAGAGCCGAGTGGTCCTATAAGTTTTGGTAAATTTTATGTCTCTCTTTGACTTAGGGAATTAAGGTGTTTGTTGCAAAGAAATGTACTATTCTAGATGTCTACCCCAAGAGACTATCTCCTTCGATTAGAGAGAGAATGTCGGGTTCTCTACAAGGGAACACAAGGTTCCCACCTAGCTCCACGGGTCAAACTCGAAACTTGCTGGGTGCTACACTGGAGGACACAAAGTGCCATGAAGCCCCCTACAGCCTCCACCCCACTAGCTCCACAGGTCAAGCCTCTTTTTCTTCTTTCTAATACAGATACTTATTTGGGTGCCTATTAAACTAGCCAACACAAGTCTTTGCCCTTTCTCGTCACCCTAGATCGGCCGAACCGGCGGGGGGAGAGGATACGGGGCAAAAAACGGGGCTTGGTTTAGTTTAAACGAAATGAAGAATTTAAAAATTATTAACAATGCAAGCCAGCACGATATTGCAAGGATGGCAAAGCCAAATCACTTGTCAGGTGTGGGCAAATAAAAATAAAAGAAAGAAAGATACAAGCTAGCACGATTTCGCAAGGATGGCAAAGCCAAATCACTTGCAAGGTGTGGGCAAATGAAAATAACAAAAATAGAAAGCTAGCTGACACAATTTTGCAAGGATGGCATAGCCAAATCACTTGCAAGGTGTGGGCAAAAATAAAGAAGAAAAATAAAAACGAAATGAAACTCTAACTAATCTAAAACCCACGCCAATCAACAATTGCTTATGCAAAGGTGGACAAGCCCAACTTCTTTTGCTAGCAATGAATGGCAAATAAATGAGACTTGATTTAACTGAAAATGCAAAGCAAGAAATCAAGTCCAAGAAACTTTCTTGGACTTGTTACAAAGGCTGAAATTTCGGTGTAAAGAAAGAGGTAAAAGGAGAGAAAAACCATGTTTTTTCCCTTTCTTGAGATGGCCTTGAAGCTATTCCTTTGGGGTGGCCTTAAAACTCTTCTATGGCTGAAATTTGACATAGTTTTGCCTTGTTTTGTTACTAACCTTCTAAAAACCAGCAAACAGAAAATGATAAAATGTGCCCAAAATCACTTTGAGGAAGTCAGTATGTTAGTGCAATATATATACAAAATTTCTACAAAGTTGTCAGATGAATAATTTTGAAAGAACTTGAGTATATAAAAGTTAAAATCAGATTTAAAACACTCAACAAACTAAAATTAAAATGCAGAAATTTGTATGTAAAGAAAGAGAAAATTGGTCCTTTGTTTTTCAAGAAGTGAAGCAATGGGGCATCCAACCAATGAATCCCACTCTTCAATCCAAATAACCTGCAACTTATAAGATTTTCACTACACAACTACTAGAAGGTGAGAATCAAATAATGAGCAAAGAAATCATAAACTTCAAACTAGAAAATATATGAATTTCTTTACTACAAGAATGAGAACTCACAAAATTTATGGAATACAAATACCATAAATCTTACCAAAGCAAATTAGTATGCTTCCTTGGCGAACCAAACTTGTGTAGCTCCTTAAGCATGGAAGCAAATCATCAATGGGAACAATGAACACAAGATTTCTCCAAATATTTTGATTACCAAAGCCAAATGGCTGAAAATTACAATGGTCCAAGCAAGAGTAAGGGCAAGAGAGCAAGAGAAAGAATGAGAGCATCAGCAAGAGAGTGGGTGTGAGTGTGTTTTTGTGTTTGTAACCTAAATGAAGAGGGGAAGCCTCATTAAATAGGAAAAATGAAAGAAAGAGGCTCTTTACATGCTAGACAAGTGTCACAAGGGAGAGAGAGGGACCCCAGAGAGGGAGGCGAATTTGCTCAAGGAGGGCAAAACCAAGGTTTGAGATCTCTAATATGGAGAGAGAAACCCCCAATTTAATGCTTTTAACCTTATTGTTATGTCAAATGGGGAGGAAACCACCATAGTGGGGCCCTTTCCATCGACTTTAGCTCACCCAACCAATCAAAGAGAGAAGGGGGCACCCCCCTAAATTCGGCAACTCAAAACTTGTTACATGCTTGCTTGGGGGGGCCCTTTGGATCTTAAAATTGTCTTAGGGACCTAATATAAACATTAGAACCTTTACTTGGCCACCTGAAGTGACTATAGTCACTTTTCCAAAATTTGGCTCTCTAATTAAATGCCCAATTTCCTGATTTCCATGACTGACCTAGGAAAATGTGACCAAAACCATAGTAATACTTGTCTGAATGACTTCAAACTTGGCCCAAGGGTGTAGGGGGTCTCATGCCATTTGTCTTGAGTACCCATACCCATATACAACATTAAAAGGGACCAAGTAACCCTCTTTTATATTACAACAAATTGTCCTGAGCGACAATTTTTAATGACCAAAAATTAAAAAAACTTATGCAAAACTTAATGAAATTCCGCAAGACTCTAGATAATGTCTAGCATGGTAATGTAGAACATTCCTAGGCCCCAATGATCAATCACCCCATGGACTCGATCACTAGAACACCTTTCACCACTTTGGAGGTAATTTTGAGTGAAAAACTCAAATAATTAAAATCTCTAAAAAGAAATTTTAATTATCCAAGTAAAAAAACACTCGATGAAAGGACTTCCCTAATGACCAAATCTTAGGCGATTAAGTTACAATAAATTAGAACTTCATGCTGACATATCCTTGCAAAATCCCCCGCAGGGGTGTGGAAATTTCATAGAGAGAAGAAGAGAAGAAGAGCTGCCTCGCTTGATATAATCATTAAGTACTTCATTCTTATCTTCAAAGCATATCCAACATGTGCGTGGTACATCATTGTCCACCTAGTTGGTTTTGGTGGTCAACAAGGCAGACCACAACCTGTACTTCTTGACAGGTGAGGTGCCTCTCATACTGGTCCTATATGTGGATGATCTTTTTATTACAGGAGATGAGAGGTTGATTGGAGACTACAAGTCCAACCTTGCAATGGAGTTCGAGATGAAAGACCTTGGGTTGATGCATTACTTTTTGGGCTTGGAGGTTTGGCAGAGAGATGGATGCTTCTTCATTGGACAGGGGAAGTATGCAGAAGAGATCTTGAAGAGATTTAGGATGGAAGACTGCAATCCTATGGCCATACCTCTAGTTTCCAATTGGAGGAAGATTGATGCATCAGGGTCAAACGGATTTGGTCCTACCTTGTATCGTCAGCTTATCGAAGCGCTTATGTATTTGGTCAACACTCGACTAGACATCAATTTTTCAGTCAACTCTTTGAGTCAGTTCGAGGGACTACTCGGAGAGTGCATTGGACGGCTGCGAAGCACATACTTCGCTACATCAGAGGTATAGTGGAGTATGGATTGGTTTATGAGCGCAAGGGAAGTGTACAGTTAGCAGGTTTCACAAATGCCGACTAGGTAGGATGTGTAGAGAACCGGAAGAGTACTTTAGGTTGTTGTTTCAGCATTGGATCAAGGATTGTCTCTTGGTTCAGCAGGAAGCAAAAGTCAGTTGCATTGAGCTCGGCAGAGGCTGAGTACATGGCAGCCAGCATGACTACTTGTGAGGGTATGTGACTAAGGAAGTTACTTTCAGGGCTGTTCGAGTGTGAACTAGAGGCTATAGTAGTTCACTGTGACAATCAAAGTGGCATCAAGCTATCTGAGAACCAGTGTTCCATGATTGGAGCAAACACATAGACATCAAGTACCACTTCTTGAGAGGTTGTTTTCGGAGAGGAACCATCTAGTTGGAGTACATACAGACAGATGAGCAGGTGGCAGACATTTTCACTAAGGCACTTTGCAGACAGAGTTTTGTGAAGTTCAGGGATAAGTTGGGATTGCTAGCGAATCCATTCCTCGTTGAGAGGGAGTGTTAAACTAGCAGCAACAAGGAAGGTCTTCTTGCATGCATGTGTTCTTGCATGCAAAAGACTTAAATTAGGAAGCCAATTGTATTTAATTATTTTTTCATAAAATAATTAAAGTGATATAATTGCTTATTGACTTTAAGTGAAAGTGAAATTAGGGTTTTCGATTTACCTAAAGTTATAATAGAGAGATCAATTGGTGGAGAGGACACAGTTGCATTCCGACAAAGACGGAGGAAGAAGTGAGAGAGAGAGAATGTTGGCGAAGATGGAGGAGCACTAACTCATGAGGGCAGCCCTAAATTGCAAAGGAGAGAGACAGGAGACTTTGGTGGAGGTACACCATACAACTGCAGCAGCAACGTCATACAACAACAGGTCGTATAGCACCAAGCTGCCTTGGGAACCATGCCATCTCACAGGTTTTTCTCAGTGATTTTTGGGTGTTTTGAGTTTTCCATCTAGGGCATATATCGATTTTCTGATATTGTTAAAGCTCTGCATTTTCTTAATAAAATATCCTCTCATACTGCTGCATCGATTTTCCTATCTTGGGTTTTGTCCAGGGGTTCCTACCCAAAACGATTGTGTCGTTTCTTTTGATGTGATTAATGTTGTAAATGCTTCTCAGTTTTATATTCCACTGCATACTGTAAAGAATTTCTTGTAGTTATTTTGGTTAAATTAAAATATATTGTTTTTGCCCTAGTTGTGCTTTAAAGGAAAAGTTACAATGTCATATTGCTATTAATGTCTTCCCTTCATACAGTCTAAAAACTTGTTCTTAATGCATGAATAAGGTGATGTTATCATGATTCTGGTAGTTACCCCGTAGAGTAATCCTATACAGGATGGCAGAGGGGACAAGCAACCAAAGTCGTGACCTACGAATACCCCAACCCTGTTGAAATACTGAGAGGGGGGTGAATCAGTATTTGTACAATATAAAACTTTAAACAACAGCAGGTTGCTGATCACCAATCACAGCACAACATCAATATGTATAAAGACAGCAAGATGCACAGTACACAACAGTTTTTAACGTGGAAACCCAAGTTTTGGGGGTAAAACCATGGAAGCCTTTTTAATAATAGTTGTCCAGAAATAACTGGATGAAAGGAACAACTCTCTTATTATATAGACTTCAATTTTTCCAGCTTCAACTAGAAGGAGGCTACGACCCCCTGATTTACAGGCTATGACCTGAAGGAAGCTACCACTCCCTAGTTTTCCGGCTTCCACCGGAAGGAGGCTACGACCTCCTTTCCGTGCCCCTTCCTGCCACCCTGATAAGAAGAATATTGCGAACCTGTGGACCTGTCAAATACCAAACTCTACTGCTGATATTCTCTGCACTCTAGTCACTGTCAAATCATCTTTCTGCCCATGTTATCACTGTCACATCAACCATAAATGCTGCTCATCAATACTGCTGGTTACTTGCATGTCCCTTCAACAGATCTGTGCTATGTGTTGAATTTCCTGCTGCTGATAACCTCTGCTCACTGTTCACTGCCAAGTCAGCCTTATCACTGACACACACACTGCTCTATTACGTCCTCGTCATGTACAATCTTCAGACATCATCATAGTTTATCTTCAGATAGAATCGTCATATAGAAGTGGATCATCAATATGAAGTGTAGTAGTGCATCATCATTATACCAAGACACGTGTCATCACATCATACGACAACTTTCACTTGCACATTGATACCACTGTACATACCACTGTACACTTGAACACCTGTATACTATATCACTTTCATCCAACGTTGTTCATACTCCTTACACTAATATGTGCACTTTTTCATACTTGTCTGTACATACACTTTCATACACAACCTTGTTCATCTATACATACTGTATATAATTCATCACTACATTACTTGTACTTGCCACTTGTATTGATCTATACAACTTCATAAATACTTTACTGTACATACCTTTATCTATGCATGTTATCGCAGACTTCAAGCTTTAGACCTCGACCTTGGAGACAACCTTGCATGTAATCTTGTAGCAGATTTGGACTGTCAACAACCGAAGGCAGCAGTAACAAGGCTTGGACTGTTCACTTCTCAAAACTTCTGGGTCTGTAGTGGATCATGGCAGCAGCACAAACTCAGATTCCAACAGGGTTGATTGTGTTAAACCCTAACCAAATTCTCTGAAAAATTCAGATGCCTTCTGCTGCCAGCGAAATAAACGTTAGTCCAAAACATAAATATGCATCTCTGAACAAATCGGGCCTGTTTTCTTATGCTACTGCAATTTACTCCCACTCTGTCCACATCCCAACGAAGGAGAAACTAATGATAAAGACCAGATACTGTGGAAGAGACTTGACTGTTGTGCTCCACGAATCCTCTTGTTTACTTCAACCAGCAGTTAAAAATAAAAACAAAACACTGTCCAGCAAATCCCCTCAGCTCTAACTTCAACTACTGCTGCTCAGATTGTTTGCTAAGTGAGGAGACTCGGGTCTGTCAAAGGAGGGCAGCAGAAACTCAGGACTGTTCAGGAAACTCGGGTCTGTAATAACCTTGCAAAGAGAACTGTTTTATTCCAAAAAAAACGGTTTGTTCTTCCCTTCAAAACTCGGGCTATCACAAGTTTCAAACCCAAAAAAAATTTGTTAAAGAGGAATTCTGGTCTGCAAAACAAAAGGATCTGGACTGTGAAGACCCTTGACTGCTGCAAATTTCAAGTAGGTGGAAGCTTCTCCAAATAAAATCAGACTGTGGAAAGATACGTAATTGGCTTCAATTGCTTCTTCATATGCTCAGGATTCCTTCTTCAACTTTGGACTGTTATCTTCTTCAAAATAGACCGTAGGCTATAGAGGGGCTTCACAATTCGGGACTGTATTGTCCTCAAAAACCAAAAAAAAATTTACTGTGGAAAGGATTCTCTACTACTGTGTAAACTTCCTCAGACTCCCGAAAAACCTCGCAAACTCTTTCAGCGTAAACTCTCAGTCAGATAGTTATATATTATTTCAATATTAAGTAACTAAGGGTAAGTGTATTTATACACGTTGAGGGAAAGTATGAGGCCGACAAGTCAAGTTCTTTTATTGATTTAAAAATGTTTTAATGTTTTAACCATCACCTGGGGCCGACTTGTAGGTAAGGGAAAAGAGGTTTTAATAAATTAAAAAAAATGTTATCCTTGTTTTAATGCATGAGTTTTAATGGAGCCGACCTTGGAGGTCTTAATAAATTAAAAGGAATGTCTTTATTAAATCATTTCAATATTTAATTAAAAAAAATGTTTTATTTATTAAACCATTTTAGTATTTAATAATTATTGTTTTATGTATTAAAACTTTTTAATATTTAAATCATTAAAATATTCAAAGATAAGTTTTTTTTTTTAAATGTGTTTTAATATTTAATTACTGCTTTGTCATAGGTTTTAAGTGATATTATTATTATTAAGTGATATAGGTTTTAATGTATTGTGGGTTTAGGGACTTCTACTAGGGTACCAAGACCTTAAAAGCACGCAAGAGACCATTGAAGGGTTATAGTATAGGATCCTAAGGTAAAAGGACATGGTTCTGGTACTGGGAAATCATAAGACAACTTAGGGGTACTTGAACACTCTACAGGGCTTTTGACAATGTCCCAAGGGCTCCAAGGGCTTCAGACTTGGGCTTGGACAAGGTCAAAAGGCCTCCTTAGACATTGACACTTACTCAACCCTCAGAGGCTCCTCAAGGGGCACTAAAACACACTAACACACACCTGTTGGCATCAATGACAATTTAGTCAACAAACCCCCACTTGATGGATGGTTGTCACGTCGATTGGGATATCCTTTGCTTTATGCCACTGAAGCCCAAGTGATAAAGGGGGAGACCCAGACCTATCCTAGGAGGAAAGACCTAAAGCCAATCACCACATCAAACTATATGCATAGAATACATAAGGTGAAAGTTGAAAACCCTAGACTTAAGGAGTAAGCCACGATTTAAGGAATGCTCGAGTAAAGGTGGTTATGGGTGTCAAAAATGTTACTCAAGCTAAATGAAATAGTGACTTATGGAGTTAAATGTCAGATCTAGGATTAGTGTGTTTACTCAAATGATCAAACCTGGAACCCTAGGGGGATTTAGATAGAAAATAAGGAAATTTCTAAGGTAGGGTTTAGTCAGAGAATTAGGGCTTACAACACACTCAATTTGATGCTTGGATGTATGTTTTGAAAGTATACATAAATCCAAGCATAACCGGAAACACAAAACACTAAGAAACAGATTGACAGGACAGGATGGGTGTTTTTCCCAGTGTTCCATGGGTACGCGTCCCCTAGGGTGGGGAACGCGCCCCCTCGCTCTCCCACACTTCCGGGACTGGGAAACTCCTGGGGAAACGCATTTCACCACATTTTCCCAAGTGCGGAAAGTGTTTTCCCCTAGGGGAGCTTCTAGGCATACCCCCGTCACCCCCAAATTTTCATCTTTCACAATAAAAATAAATGCAAATTAAAATATTAAAAAAAATTTTAAAAATTAAAACATAATTAAATTAAATCCTAGACTAACCTAAGAGTCTAAGACCTTCTTAAACGCTATCCTCTCACGATTTCATTTCAGAATCATATTGCAACTAAACTTGGAGCAGTCGTCACTATTCTAAGTTCTAAATTCTCTGTGTTCATTGTTCGGTATCTATTTGACTATTTCAGACTGCACCATTTGTTGCATTATCTTTTACAAATTTGAAATTTGAATTTATATATACATTGCATAATGATAATTATGATATTTAGTTTTTAGTTTTTACATGAGTATAGTAACATAGTTCAGTATCATATACAAATTTGAAATTTGATATGCTAATAGTAATAACTAATAGATGTACACCCCATAATGATGAATTTAGTTTTCAGTTTTACTTTTTACATGGTTATAGTTACTTTTTGGATTTATCATTTTTATATTTTAAATAAGTTTTTATGACTCTGACGTCCTCCTGTTTCCCTAAAATTTGGGGTAGCTTCTACACGTCCCCCTTGTGCGTTTCTCCGCTCCCCCACTCCCCTGCCCCGGAATCTCCGTGGAACATTCTTTTTTCCTTGGGATCAGTGTTGCTTTCAGATGGGAAAATGGAGCCCAATGATGACGCCTAGGAGAGAGAAGAAGTTCTTGATGATGGCCAACAAAACCCAAATCGCGAAAATTGCATAGTCCAAGTGCAATATGCCCCGACGAATTTTCCTACTTTCTACAGGTGGTTTTTTCAGTAAAGTGTGTGTGATGTGCAATGCATGAAAATTAAAACACGGACAAATAAGCCGAGAGACTTACCTGGAACCCGTAGATGTCTTCCTGGATGACGAAGACTGCTTCCTCATAGATTAAGTGAGAGATCCAGACAAGATATTGATGAACAAATGTTTTGCTCAATGACCCTAACCCTCCTTTCTACCTGCCACAGCAAGGAAATCAATTAATAATGACAAATGGATTGGGATTTGCAAATAAAGAAGATACTAGAATGAAAAATCATAAAGAAGTNGACCCTAACACTCCTTTCTACCTGCCACAGCAAGGAAATCAATTAATAATGACAAATGGATTGGGATTTGCAAATAAAGAAGATACTAGAATGAAAAATCATAAAGAAGTAACCACTCCTTGATAAACCAAACCGAAAAACGACCACTGGGTGAGTCCCCCCACCAATGCTCCTCCTTCAATTCGCCTCCTTCACCTGCAAATCAAACTGGATACCAAAAAGATACAAGAACTATGCGAGAATAACTCAATGCAAGAGAGAAACAATTTCAGTCATCATCACATTCATCCATCTATGGCGACACAA
Organism: Pseudotsuga menziesii; assembly: GCA_001517045.1. Classification (NCBI taxonomy): domain Eukaryota; kingdom Viridiplantae; phylum Streptophyta; class Pinopsida; order Pinales; family Pinaceae; genus Pseudotsuga; species Pseudotsuga menziesii. The sequence continues at coordinate 110,776 of LPNX010189914.1, forward strand.
GTATTGAATCCCAGAAAAATCTCTTTTCTAGAAGTTCCAATGCCAGAGCTCATGGTTTACAATGGGAGGGGTATTGTCTTTATATACCTTTTGAGAGACGCAAACCCTAACTTACTTTTACATCGAACAGTTGAGATCAAATTTACATGGATCAAGTTGACTAGATCAAGGGGGCGCACTTTTTGCCCAATGAAGCCTTGTCTAAGTCAAATCATAAGATAACGTAAGATATAACATGATAATACATCAAAGGGGGTCACTAGGGGCTTAATTCTCCCTAGGCCCCATTACAACATCAAATCATAAGATATAACAATGTGATACATCATATGGCCAAGGTGAGGGGCACCCCTTAGGAGACGTCCTCCCTGGACAAACCAAAATAAATAATGTCAGACAAACAGATGACTGAAACTAGTGAAGAAGTATCCAGAGAGCCAAAATACTGTTGATGAAATTGTCATTGATGCCAACATGGACTTGTAGTGGCCCCATGTGATGTCTTGATGTGTCTTGACCATAGAGGTCCCCGTGCATGGCTAAGGTGGTTGAAGAAGCCCATGATGCCTCTTGCCTGATGAAGAAGCCCACAATCTTTAAAGAAAGCACGCTCTTGCACATGACATGTGTATGGAAGCCCTAGTGGCTTAATGGACAGTTGACATAAGCACTTGAGGTTGATCTTTGATGAAACCATGGGTTAGCTTTAGCCAGCGTCATTTGCCATTCCTCTATAAATTGACTAACCAGCAGCTAAATAAGGCTTCTCTTTATTAGGCTTTCATTCTATGGCCTTACTAAGGCAAGTAGTATCTTAGGGCTAAGTCCTGGCTATACCTTATTATTCTTCGCTGTAATTCATGGGACTCCCTTTAAATCCGAGTATGAATGAAGGAAACTCAGGACAAAAACACAGTCTAGAATAGGAATTAGAATAATATTTAGACTTTGCAATGTACTGTTGCCTGGAAAGGATGGCCTGTTGATGCTGTTGCTTTTGAGGTATCCATCCCTGAGATACTGCAGACTATTGTTGGTTTTGCATGTGGGACTGCCCTTGGAATGGCTGAGTCTGGAATGGAGAGGGTTGGTATTGGGGATTGTTTGAAGGTTGACTTTGAATATGGACAAAGTCAAAACAAAATCAAAAATTTATGCAAGGTCGGCTCAATTAAACATTTATGCAAGGTCGGCTCAGTCAAACAATATAGCAAGTCGGCTCAGTATTAAAAAAAAAATTAAATATATGCATGTCGACCCCAAAATTATGGAGGAGAATTAGTATAAATACCCTCTCAAAGTTTTCATTTTTGCAAGGTGAAATTTTGGAGGAGCTCTGAATTTCGGACTGTTATTACTGAGGAAATTCGGATGGCAACAGTAACGCAGGAGCAGACAAATTTTTTTTGTGATTTTTCTATTTTTTTTGGTTTAAAAGTGGACTGAGGCAGCCACAGTCCACTAGAAGAGCAGCTGCAATGGAGTAAAGAATTCTGTACAGTAGGAGCAGTCAAATTTATGTGGGAGCAGCAGACCCTAATATTTGAGGTGGTATCCTCCACAGACCCAAACCTTGAAGGAGTGTTTACAGCAAACCTCTCTTTACAGCAGTCACCTTTTTGGTCTCAAGTTGGTTTTACAGCAATCCTTTCTTGTGACTTGTGTTGGGGTTTTCAAAACACAAAACAAACTGAGGCAGTATTCTTCTTGGACATTTTTTTTCAAGGAAAAACTCTTATGTTTGTGACTGTTTTGGAGGCTATTCCACAGTCAAGCAAACAGCCCCAACATGACATGATGAAGAGCTTTTATCTCAGCATACCAGTCCTCGTTTGAAGCTCATAAACAGTCCTATACTCATAAGTTCAAGCATGATGTGTCCACCAATTTTTGCAGCAGCAGTAAAGTTTTTAAAGTCTGATTTTTAAAGAGGTTGAGATATCTTGGACTGAGATTTTTCGGGCGTATATCACAGGCTGCTACTTGTCCATATATTTTACCATAAAGATGCTTGAAACAGTCCCGAATTTCTTGAAGTCATACACAGTCTTCAATCTGAGTTTTGGGATGCCTAAACAGTCCAAGTTTTGGTGATGTAAGTGATAATTATTGCTGCCTTCTTTTGATGAGTAAACTGAGCTTTCCACAGTGGTTTCTTTGGGGCTAAACAATCCATCTTAAGCAGACATACACAGAGAAGAATTCAAAGCATACAATGTTTTGGAAGCACTGACATCAAGTCAGATTGGTGAAGACATTCTACTCAGAGCAATCTCACAAAGACAACAGTAGGTGAACTCAGTATGTTCAAAAGTCCCAAGTCAAGTAAGTTTTTGCAGACATCGTATTGAATATATTTTTGGCATAAGTTGCATTATATAGACCTAGAGGAATGATTGTATCTTGAATAGTCTGAAATCATAAAAGCACACTCTAAGAAGTTTGGACTACAATGCTTCCTATTAGCATCTTATGTGCCATGCTCACAGTGATCTTTACTAAGCTTGAGAGGAAGTAATTTATTCAAGAATATTAACAGTGATGACTGAGGCAGAGATGAATCAAAGAACTGCTGAAGAACAGTGTGACAGAAGGTAAAGAAGGCCGGGGATGTGTGATACTTCCATGCACACATAGTCCATTGTTTGAAGCTTTTCTCAATTTGAGTTTGGCTACTGTAGATTAAATTGAGGTCATTGCAGACCAAGTGTTATTGTAACTGAGATTGCTGAACTGAAGTTCATCTAAAGACAGACTTGAAGTAATTTGACTAAGGTGTGGTTAAGAAGACTAGTAGTCAAATTGGGTATAGCTGAGATTGAAATTGGAACAGGCTTGTATGAAAAGTGTGAAGCAAACTTATAGAAGTCTTTTTGTATTACATTTGAGCAGTAAATGAACATATTGTTAATATGTATAGTATACACAGTGATGTTATGTATACACAGTGATGACATTATGTATAGTATACACAGTGATGGCATGAAAGTTACATAGTGAAGTTATGTATAATACATGAAATTGAGTATGATGATGTTTCAGAACTTGATACTTGATGACATGTTCAGTTTGACAAATCTTTTTGATGACAAGTGGCATTGATCATCAATATTTTAAGATGTGGATGAGCAGATTGACAAGTGTATTGAGCAGAGAAAATTGAGAGAGTTGTGATAAGTGATGAATTGATACACTATGATGCATACCCTACAATACTACTTGTTGATGATCACACCTTGATAATTGATGACTTGATAAGCAGTGTTCCTGAGCAGATCATGCAGAGCCGCAGCACTGAAGAACGATCAGCAGTGAAGAGATTGAACAGCAGAGATTGAACAAGATGATTGATGACCAGCAGAGTTGATGTGTGCTGAGTAGAGATGATAAGCAGCGTTGATGATGACCAGCAGCAAAGATTGACCAGCAGTGATGAATAGTGAATAGAGAAGATTGAGAAGACTATTGTAGCAGTGTTGAGCAGATTGACAAACAGTTGATGTGATGAGCAGAGAAGATGAGCAGCTTTGATGTGACAGAGATTTCTTGTGTGACACAAGTATACTGTATTGTAAAAGCAAGCTTGTCTTGCTTTTGAGGTTAGGATGCCTCAAACCCTTCTTAGCAGGGTCTAAAAAAACCAGGCAGGGTCCTGGATACAGAGTACGTGCTCTATGTATCAGTAGGTGCTGATTTTGCCTAACGGTTGTAGCCGAACCAAAACTAAGATAAAAAGATTACAAATTTATATGGTGTGGTGTTCTTCTGTGTTATGGTTCTTGATGAGTTAAATGCTATGATATGATGAAGTTTATGAAATGATTATGAGATTGGTAGAATAATGAAATGATGAATTGGTAGTTAGGTGTGACAGGTCAAGAAAAGTTGTAAAAATTGCTTTACACTGATTCACCCCCCCCTCTCAGTGTCTACAATTGGTATCAGAGCAGGCCTTCGTAAAAAGCCTAGCAAGCTTGAAGGAAATCCTTAGACACAATGGAGGAAAAGAAAGAGTCATCAAGCAATAACGTGCCTGTAATAGATATTGCAGATTATTTCAGTTGGAGGAGCAAAATGAAGGCTTATCTGAAGAAATTTGGTGTTTGGGAAATTGTTATCAATCCACCCGCTCCATCAAGTAAGAAAGGAAAAACAGCTGCACAGAAGGAAGCAAAGAAGGACAACACTACAGCCTTGAAGTTCCTCTTGGATAGTCTTCCCAGCTCAGTGAAGGAAAGTGTAGGAGAGAACACTTCAGCAAAAGACCTATGGTTCAAGTTGGAAAGGGAGTATCAGAAGGAGACCAGAACCCGAAAAGACAAATCAGGAATCAGAAGACAAGCCCCCAGAAGAGCTCAAACAAGAAGAGGACTCCAGTAAAGGTATGAACTCTTGTGATTATGATAGTTTGTGTGATGAAATTGAGAAGGTTCTTGCAGATGATGATGAAGCAATGTTGAAAGCTAAACAAAGAATTATAAACTATGTATGCAACATAGATCTCAAAGTTGATTGGTTCTTGAACAAAGTTGATCTTAATCAATCTGATTACAAGATGTTTAGGATGACAACCTTTGATTATATGGATAATCTCCAAAAGTAGAATGTTGAATTAAAGGAGTTGCTTAAGAAACTTAAGCATGAAGGAGTAGGTTGGCTGAAATTGCTGAAGGAAAAGGAAGTAGAAAAAGAAAAGCTAAAGATTGATTTGATCGATCTAACCCTAGAACAAAAGAACCATGATAAATATTCAAAAATACTTAAAGAAGCAAGAGAGGCAAATCTTGATCTGAAAACTCAGCTAGAAGAAGCCAAGAGAATAGAAGAAGCATTAAGAGATCAATTGGAAGAAAAAGAAGTGACAAATCAGAAGCATGAGTTTGAGATTGTCAATCTCAGAAAGAAGATTGAAAAATCAAAGCATCATGAGAAGTTCAACAGCAGCTCTGTCAAGCTCCAAGACAGTTCAATTGTCCTAGATAAGATCTTAGATTGCCAAAGATCTCCACTCGACAAAACTGGTATTGGTTACAAGAAGAACAAAGAAAAATCTGAAGATGACACTTGGTCTCCGAAGACTCTAGTAGCAGGTCCATCAACGTCCAAAGCTGCTCCCCAGGCACTTGCGCATGACAACAAGGAGTTTGTAAGTTCAAAGATGAAACAAGGAGTTAGGTTTGTTCATCAAAGCAACTTCATAAAGGAAACAGCTCCAAGACCCAGGAATGAAAATGACTTCAATGGTTATTGTTATTTGTGTTCTAACTTTGGTCATAAGGCTATGGATTGTAGGTCCTATGGAAGAAGAAGGGCTGGAAGCCCCAATGTCTCAGTTAGATGTTGGACATGTAAACAAGTCGGACATGTTGCTGCCACATGTCACACATTGAGATGCTACACCTGCAGTGGGTTTGGACACAAAGCCCATGAATGTGCCATTCAAAGAAGTCAAGCAAGAAGGAGTACTCCATACACATCAGCAAGAAGATTTGAAGATCAGAAGACAAATGTCTACAGTCAAGGACACTCTCAAGCATGGAGAAATGAAGTTGATCAAAGAAGTGTTGGAAGTTCCAACAGCTCAGTCAAATGTTGGTCTTGCAACAATGTCAGTCACATTGCTGCACATTGTCGTACGATGAAGTGTTATAGCTGCAGTGGCCTTGGGCACAAAGCTCAAGATTGTTGGAGTACACGGAAACAATCCTTGAGAAGTTACCTAGACAACTCATCAAGGAAAGACAGTACAAATGAAGGAACAAGTGCTCAAAGAACAGATGTCAAGAAGCAGGTATGGATAAGGAAGACCGAGTAGTTGCAGATAGAAGAAGCTGATCAGAGCAGGGAGGATGGCTGGCATATGGCAAGCCAAGTGTAAGGTCTCTCAAAGACCTTAACACAACTTGCTTTCAGAGGTTTAATTGGGAAAATCATTGAAATTTATCAGGATGACCTAACAGTGTTTTCTAAGGATGGGAAAAGTCACATAGGGCATTTAAAACAGGTTTTTGAAAGATGTAGAGAATTTGGGATCTCTTTAAATCCAGCCAAGTCAGTTTTTGGGGTTATTGAAGGGAAATTACTGGGTCACATAATTTGTAAGGAAGGTGTCAAAATAGATCCAGAAAGAATTGAAGCAATCTCAAAGCTTCCCTTGCCTAGTACAAAGAAAGGCCTCCAATCTTTCTTTGGTACAATTAATTTCCTTAGGAGATTTATTCCTAATCTAGCAGAAGTAACTAAGCCATTGAATAAGTTACTTAGAAATGATGTCAAGTTTCAATGGGATGAAACAGGAAAAAGAGCTTTCCAGCAAATAAAAGGTGCATGTGGTGAAGCTCCAGTACTAATCAGTCCAGATTACACTAAAGAATTCTATCTTTTCTCCTTTGCATCGGAAGACACCATTGCTGGTGTTTTACTGCAGAAAAATGACCAAGGTCAAGAACAACCCATAGCATACATGAGCAAAATCTTAAGAGACTCAGAATTAAAATACCATATAATAGAAAAACAAGCTTATGCCTTGGTAAAATCTCTTAAGCATTTCAGGATTTTCATAGGCTATGCCAAAGTAATTGGGTATGTTCCTAGTACAGCAATTAAAGATGTGCTAACTCAAGAAGAAGGCCTAGGTCCAAGAAGTAGATGGGTTACTAAAATTCAGGAATATAATTTAGAAATCAGGCCCACTAAATTAATCAAAGGACAAGGACTAGCTAAGATGTTAGCAGAAGGTAATGAGAAGGCTTTAGGTTTGGTTGATCAGAATATGGTTTGTGAGATTGATGTTCCAGATTCATCCCCAGATTTGTTAAAACTTGAGCAAGTTGAATGTTATTCTGATATTATCTTTTATCTTAAAAACTTGACTTGCCCAAGTCACCTTGTTGGTCATAAGAGAAGGGCCTTAAGGCTCAAAGCATCCAAGTATATATTAGTAAGAGATGGTTTAGGATGGAGGAAT
>LPNX010189928.1:4648-100813 GCA_001517045.1 Pseudotsuga menziesii
TACCCCATTTTGACGTCACCCTATCTCCGTACAGTCCACATGATATTAGCTCCACCAATAAAATATACGTTTTGAATATATTGATGTATGGAAAACCTTATTACAACCAACCAAATATTTTTTAAATGTGACACGGATACAAGGAGGTCCACTCACTTAGCTAGCGCAACTCATGAACCAACCTCTCATGATTCCACCAACTTGACGTCATCCACCAAATCTTAAATATCATATGGTAAAAAAAATATTATATGATGAGTGATACCACCACTCACTAGTCAACAAAGTGGGCCATACCATGAGCTTTGAACAACTCGCATGGTGAAGAAACGTGAGTTTAGAACCATGGTATAAAGTGGTAAGTGAATATGCCAATTAAAGTGACGCTTTCTTCTTAGTATGATGTCACCAACATGGAGACAAATAATGCCATGTCACCCCCAATATATTTTAATATATACTTTGACTTTTTCCAACATTGTCCTTTATGCCACTTTGTCATAATTTAACATTAAAATGCTATTTTAATGCATTTTTAGCCAAATAATGCCTCACAAGGTGCTTCGGCTGCCCGACTGATGTAGAAAGTGGTCCCATGGGTAAAGTGGACGCTCCGGGTGTGAAAATGAGTGTCTCCACGTCAGAAATGGACTCCATATCTGACTTTTATTACAATATGAAGTTTTTTAATTAAACCATTAAAAAATGGCTTAAAAAACGAAAAAATTATTTTTTTGCGGAAATTGACGAAATTCTAGGGGGACCTAATACATGTCCATACGACTCAATTCGAATGCCTAGCATGGTGAAAAACACCGACACGAAGGCATACAGGACTGTAGTATACATTCAAAACAGGTGTCCCCACACAGCCTTGGGGAGGAAGACACTAGAGGAGGTCTTCACAAGCACTAGGCCACATGTGAGTCACATTCGCATATTTGGCAGTGTCTGCTATTGTCATGTTCATGCTGACAATAGGAAGAAGTTGGACCCTTCTGGAGAGAAGGGGTTACTTGTTCGTTACAGTGAGATTTCGAAGGCATATAGAGTTTACATTTTTGCTCGCAGGTGGATCATTGTGAGCAGGGATGTCCAGTTCGATGAGGACAGGGCCTTGCAGAGATCTCTCTACTTACCAATGGAGCAGCAGCCAGCACAGGAGTCGGGAGTCAAGTTGGAGGAGCCAGATGTACGGTTACAGACATAGAGCACAAGTTCTAGTGGTTAGAGGGAGTCAGGCGGATAGGATCCTTCAGTCTTTGACTTGAAGGATGAGCTGCAGCAGGAGACGGATATCCAGCAGCCGCAGCAGGTTGACACTAGGCCAAGGCCTAAGTGGTTTAAATCCACAGTGCAGTATTCCAGGAAGGTAGATCCTCCACAGACATCTTCTAGACGGAGTTTACCACCAGAGAAGTTTAGTTATATGGCACTAATGATAGAGTTGATTAACTCTGAACCCTCCAGCTTCGGGGAGGTTGCACAACGTGATATGTGGTAGGAATCTATGGTTGAGGAGTATAACTCCTTTATGAAAAACTAGGTATGGGAGGTTGTGCCGAGGCCACAAGGTAAAAAGGTGGTGGGATCCAGATGGATCTACAAGGTGAAGCAAGCGGAAGTGTGGAGAAGTACAAGGCACACTTCGTGGCAAAGGGGTTTTCACAGAAGGAGGGTATTGATTATGAGGAGACCTTCACCCCTATTGCCAGGTATTCTTCCATTCGAACCATTATCTCACTAGCAGCTGAGATGGGTTGGCGTGTCCATCAGATGGATGTCAAGACTTCCTTCCTCAACGGAGTGATAGAGGAGGAGGTGTCTATTGAGCAGCCAGAGGGGTTTGATGTGGAGAACAGGGAGACGCATATATGCAGACTACATCGAGCTCTTTACAGGCTCAAGTAGGCATCTCAAGCATGGTACTCGAGGATTGACAGCTATCTACGGGAGATGGGATTTCAGCGGAGTGAGGCTGACCACAACCTGTACTTCTTGACAGGTGAGGTGCCTCTCATACTGGTCTTATATGTGGATGATCTCGTTTTGACAGGAGATGAGAGGCTAATTGGAGACTATAAGTCCAACCTTGCAGTAGATTTTGAGGTGAAAGACCTTGGGTTGATGCATTACTTTTTGGGCTTGGAGGTTTGGCAGAGAGATGGATTCTTCTTCATCGGACAGGGGAAGTATGCAGTAGAGATCCTGAAGAGATTCAGGATGGAGGGCTGCAAGCCTATGGCCGTACCTCTAGTTTCCAACTCGAGGAAGATTGATGCATCAGGATCAGACAGATTTGATCCTACCTTGTATCGTCAACTTATCGGATCGCTTATGTATTTGGTCAACACTCGACCAGACATCAGCTTTGCAGTCAACTCTTTGAGTAAGTTTATGGTGGACCCTCGGAGAGTGCATTGGACGGATGCAAAGCACATACTTCACTACATCAGAGGTACAGTGGAGTATGGATTGGTTTATGAGCGCAGGGGGAGTGTACAGTTAGCAGGTTTCACAGATGCTGACTGGGAAGGATGTGTAGAGGACCGAAAGAGTACTTCAGGTTGTTGTTTCATCATTGGATTAGGGGTTATCTTTTGGTTCAGCAGGAAGCAGAAGTCAGTTGCATTGAGCTCGGCAGAGGCTGAGTACATGGCAGCCAGCATGGCTGCTTATGAGGGTATGTGGATGAGGAAGTTACTTGCAGGGTTGTTCGAGTGTGAGCTAGTGGCTATAATAGTTCACTGTGACAATCAGAGTGGCATCAGGCTATATGAGAATCCAGTGTTCCATGACCGAAGAAAACACATAGACATCAAATGCCACTTCTTGAGAGATTGTGTTCAGAGGGGAACCATTCAGTTGGAATACATGTAGACAAATGAGCAGGTGGCGGACATTTTTACCAAGGCACTTTGCAGATAGAGTTTTGTGAAGTTCAGGGATAAGTTGGGGTTGCTATCGAATCTTTTCCTCATTGAGAGGGAGTGTTAAACTAGTAGAAACAAGGAAGGTCTTACTGCATGCATGTGTTCTTGCATGCAGAAGACTTAAATTAAGAATCCAGTTGTATTTAAATTACTTTACCTAAGTTTACTTTGGAAAATAAATTAAAGTGATCTAAATTAACTTTAGTGAACCACTAGTTAAAGTGAAATTGAAATAAGGTTTTTTTCTTTACCACTAGTTAAAGTGAAAGTGAAATTAGGGTTTTCGCTTTACCTAAAGTTATAAAAGTGAGATCAATTGGTGGAGAGAACACACACTTGTGTTCCGACAGAGACAGGATACATACAGAGAAAGAAAGTCAGACAACAGATTTAGTTGAGAAGACGGAGGAGTGAGCAGCAGAATCATCGAGCTTCGTACAATTGGTTCGTACACTCACACAGGAGGGTGTTGAGGTTTAGCTAGTATTTTCCCAGTGATTCTGCTGGGTACTGCATTCGCTAGGTTTGGGTGAATTTGCAGTGATTGTAAAAGTTCCATATTTTTTCATAATAAATTCTATATCTGACTATTGCACCGGTTTTCCCATCTTGGGTTTTTTCCGGGGGTTTCTATACCCAAAATAATAGTGTCAATATTGTGATTTGTTTCTCAGTTTTATATTTCGCTGCATATTGTAAAAGATAATCATGTGTGGTTATCAGTTGATATTTTGCATGCACTATTTAGCGCTAGTTGAATATTAAAGGAAAATTTACAAAAACTTAAAAGGAAATGCTTAAAATAACCAACGAAAGCAAGCTTTCCTTGATATCTTGAATTGCGTTTTAGGCAACCAATATGATGTGCATTTTTATGCTATATCTAAAATTGAAAGCATTGAAAACAAATCTTTAGACTTTGCAAGATTTTAAAAAGTACTCATTTTGAACAAAACTTGTAAGAAAAGACTTTATAATGACTAGATCTAATTAAAATGTAACTTTTTAAAATGCTTAGATCTAGATTAGAACTCAGATCTATATAAAATATTACTCTAGCAACTAGATCTGAAAACAAAGAGCCAAATATCCAGGTGAAATTTAATTTTAGAAGGAGGAAGAGATATGTAGAGGAAAGGCTTGTTGCCGCAAAGAGTTGGCCCAAAGGCTTCGTAGTGGGATGCTAAGGGACTATGCCGTTTAGAGATGTCAAAGGTAACGTGAAGTAAAACTAGATCCACGATTCCTCCAAGGTAAACAACCTGTAAATCACTCAACAAACTTGCAAACCCGTGAGATTTGGTGATTACACATAAATTGAGATTAAAACAACATGCATATAATGTTATAAAACGCGTCAGATCTAGATCTCTAAGTACATGGATTCAAAATAGAAGAAACAAGTAAACTTACTTATAGCCTTCTATTTCTACCGATTGGGAGCAATATGAATCTTGTATTGAACTAGAAGAGCTGTCAAAAACTTTAATATTGTATGAGCTTGTCTGCACACAATCAATTTCAACAAATTTATGAAATACAAGGGTTTTATCCCTTAAATGGAGTCTGTTACCAACTTTTTTGTACCATAGTTGGGTTACCTGAGGAGCCGCTGGTTGACAAACATGTCCAATGTTTGATTCCAGTGTATCAGTTGATCCGTCTTTGTGTCTAGCCAGTTTTTCATTTGAATAGTTTTGACCATGGCCCCGCAGGGTTTGTAATAAAATGTGCTAGTAGGGTGTTTTGAGTGGTTCGGTCTCCTAAGACGTAGAATCTCAACTAAGGTATTCTGGGGAGTTTTTTGCCCTTGACAATTATGCATTGCCTATAGCCGAGTTTAATTGACAAGGTTTTCTCCCGCTTCCTCCAAAGCTGGAATGCCCGATTTTGAATTCTGGGCCTTGGGGGGTTATTAGAGCCCGACTAAGAGTATATAAACCTACTAGGAATTATTAGAGTAGAGCATAGTCATGTCCTAAGTCAATAGGACCAACAAAATATTTCGAAATTTTTTTACCGGATGCGGTAAAAAATTATTTTTTAATTTTTTAATCTTTTAATTATTTCCCTAAGTTTTTTAATTAATTTTTCCATAAATTAAATGGAAAAATCCTATTTGTAATAAGTTAGTCATCCGGACCCCGAATTTAGTGATTGAAGGCTCTAACCTTAAGCCAAAAATCATTCTTGACTGGCCAACAAGTCAGATCCAACTTTCAAATCATCAATCGGACACATAATGCACATTTTCTCAAAAAAGTCATTTTTGGGGAAAAAATTGATCTTTTATTAAAAAATGATTATTTTGGAGAAAATCCAAAACTCTCCAAATTAATCCAAATTCAGTGAAATGAAATGCAGAGTGACATGTCAATGGGCATTTATGATGATTGGAGTTATCATAACTCAGCTTCAGTCAGCATTCAGTGAGCAATAAAGATATATTCAGTTAACGGCCTTGTCATCTCCAGCTAAACTCCCGAATTGGATGAGATGGAGAGCACTCATTGGTTTGATGATTTGATCGAGGCAGGGACTGATGATTAGATTATGATCTAACGGCAGTGGCTCCTCCAGACCTAGCAGCATCTCTTCCTTACCTAGCTCACGCCTCCCTTAGCCAACTCACGCCCCTCTCTCATGCTCACGCCCTCTCTCTCCAACAGGGGCATCATCACACGTGTGGGCTCTTTCTGGGCTTGGTTTTCACTGTTTAGGGTTGGAGTGGGTGCGCTTTGCCTAGGTGGAGGCCTCCCTTCACTCTTAGCTCATCTTCTTCAGGTCTGGTCTTTCAGTGGTGTGTCGGGCCGGTTAGGTATGGTTTTTTGGTTTTAGGGTTTTGGGTCTTCTTTCATTGTATAAATAGAGGCTTCTTTAGCTCTATTGGGATGGAACTTTTGGGTTAAAGTTACTCTGAGAAAATTGTATCAAGCATTTGCTTTGGAATTGTTAATAAATATATTCGACTTTGGAGGTCCATGGGCTTTTGATTGTGGTGATTTCCTCATGGTTGAGGTGATATTGTCTCTAACTCCTCTCTTTCAATACTTGTATGTGATTAAATATTTTGCTAACTCAAGAAGGCCATTGTTGGCACAGTAGAATAACCATTTGTTGTCTCAATTTGGTTATTTATGCAAAGTAGATTGATATCTAGATGGACATAAGTAGTCAGTAATACAAAATATTGATCTTGATTTGATTTTCCTAGCATACTAGCATATAATTTTATCTCACTTCTTGTATTGAGTTTTGGTGTGATTCAGGCTTCACAGATTGTAGAAGGGTGTGAGCTCAGTTGCTTCTATCCCATGCTTCAAAACAACCATTTTGAGTTTAACACTTTGTAATTGCAGGACCTATAGGGTTCATCATCTTTTGCTACAAAAAGAAAGCTGAGAGTAACTCTCTCTCTCTTGTGTTCCATCCACAAAATAAAGTTATTTTGGTTACCAGCTACTTAGGAAGCCCTAGTTTACTTCTTTCCATCCTTCGGCTTCCCTTCCATTGCCTTGTTTGGCTTGTCTTTCCTTCTTCCTCTTCGCTGCCCTCTTTTCACTTAGTTTTGCAGCCCTCTTTCTTCGTTTTGGACAGCCCTCTTTTCATTTAGTTCGCTGCCCTCTTTTATTGTTTTACAGCCCTCTTTTTGCCTTTCGACAGCCCTCCTTTTCACCTTTAGGGAAGCCCTCTTTTTTATCTTTTATCTCTCCATTTTCTTGGTTTTTCTCCTCTCTCTTTCCTCCTCTTTCACCGCTGGTTTTTACCCCTTTTCTGAGAGTTTAGTTTGAATTTTTGTCTTTAAATTTAGTGAAGTGCATGTCAGAACAAAGGTTTCTCTTTGCCAACTTGTGAGAACATGAAGACAATGAGAAGGATCTTGACTGGAAATTGGCAGAGGTTAGTGTTATCACCTCCCTTGTAGTTGCTTGCTTAAGGTGGACCTAGAATAGATGGTAGAGGGGCAAGCAATTAAGGGGTGGAACCACGACTGCCTAGACTCCCAAATGGATGGTTGTCACGCCAATCAAGGCAGCCTTCACTTTAGGTTATTCTAGTCCAGGACAACAATGGGGGAGACTTGGATCTGCTCCCGACAGGAGAGATCAAACCTAGACACTAGAAGAAGATCAAATGGGGCTTCAGGGTACTTAAGGTGCAAGGTGAATGGGAACCCTAGCTCTAGGGTTTAGGTACTAGCAACGGTCTTGGGAAACATAACTATGACAGGGTGAGCACGAATAGAGTTGGGACTATCCAGTACCTAGAAATCAGACTCACTAAAAGGTGTTTGACTTATCAGTGAATGTTGGTAGATGGCAAAGGCTAAGATCCTAAGGGCAGCGCTAGCTTGGAAATCAGTGCTTTGTATGCATTGGGAAATGGAGTCAGCAGTAAGACAACGTTTCAGGAAACCCATTTAGGAAACACCTTGATCTATGAAACCAGAAAGCAATTGGTCCAGAAAAAGCCAAGGTACAGGAAACCCAGCTCAGTAGATAACTAGCGCTAGGGCCTAGGAAGACAAATCTGAAGCTTTAGGGGGTGCCAGAAGGCTGATGGCTCAGCGTTGAGGATGAGAAGAGATCAGGGAGACCTGATCTATAAGCCAAAATCGAGAAAACAACAGGAAAATCAGATCTACAAAAGTCAAAATCTGATGATGGGGCTAGGAGGCTGAAAACTGATTTTTTCAGATCTAGGGCAAACCAGGATGAATTAGCACAGCGTTGAGGGTGTTCTGGGATGCTTGGGACCCAATCTATCAGCCTATCATGTCAGATTTCAGAAAAACCTACTCCCGGAAAAGGCCAATTTTCAGTGAGGGCGCTAGGGCAGTTTTAGTCTATTTTTCAGATCCCGGTCAAACTGTTGAGCCTCTTGATAGCGTTGGGGTTGATTTGGACTGCCCAAGACCCGATCTATCTGTCTGTGAAGTCAGAAATCAGAAAAACTCAAAACCCTAGCAGGTCAATTTTTTCAGTGGGGGGTATGCAGTTTTCTGCTAAAAAATCAGATCTAGGTCAATCTATGAGGAATTTGACCAGCATTCTAGTTGATTTAGTTAGGGGGAGGCCCGATCTATAAAACCCAGAAATGGTTTGGCAAAATATCGGATGGTTCCCTGATTATTTGATTTTTTAGGTTTTTATGGTTTAGGAGTTTTCAGAAAAATAGTTAAATTTCAGCAAGGTACAATGAAATAAAATCAAAAAAGAAGAACTTACCTGTAGATATTACCTAGATAAGCTTGTAGAAGTTTGTAACAGTGACGATCCTAGCTATCCCGATCAATCTTGAAAGATCCCCGTGATTTCTATGGCATATGCAAGCTCCAAGCCATCAAAGCGCCCCCTACCCTGCATGAGCAAACGTCAACCATATCAGATTTGCACATACAAAATAAAGAAACTGAATGCTACAAGATAGTAAAATGAAGTAATCATTGATCACAATGAAACTAATGAAAACCCCCTAATCCAAGACGAAGAAAACCGAGCGAGTTGAGTTCCCCCTACAAAAGCGCTCCAGCCAAAATGCCCTCCTATAGACAAAACAATGATAGCCACGAAAAAATTAGATCTCACGAGAATTTCCACGATGCTAGTAAGCTGAAGACAAGTTAATCACCATTTGAGCACATCAGATGCAAAGCAAATCCAGAAAAATTTCCACAGAAAAAGTCTTTCTATTATTCAGATCCAAGAGCCAAAGACCCTTTACAAATGAGAAGCTCTCTCATTTAAATACAAATGAGAGAACTTCAATCATAACCAAATCCTAACCACTTTCAAAACGAGTTGCTAAGATTAAAAGAAACAGTGTTCTAGTCAATGGTTGAGATGAGCTCAACATACAATACATGGATCAATATAATTATAATTTACCAAAGTGGACTTAAACCACCCAAATAAAGGTCACCCACTCAAGAAATAAATGAAAGCACATGGTGGGTCCAAGGAGTGTTTGACTAACTCCCTTTGGGTGTCCCCATGGCACAATAAATAATATAACAATTTAGAATTTTGACTTTTGTGCCTCCTTGAGGAAATCGTGGGTCTCCCAAAAAGCTCCAGAAAATATATAAAATTTGCCCAAAAATAGGTGTGGCCCCCATAAAACGCTAAAACTGCTGGAGAAGGTGTGGAAGACATCACTCTCATCATTGTGACTCACGCCATGCCATTTCTTTGCCTCAGTAGCCCAAATCGATTTCTTCAATAGCCATTTGATCATTTTTTAATCTGCCTCAGGAAGCGTGATACTGCTAAAAAAACCTCCTAGGGTGTCTGCGTTGTCAAATTGAGCCATCCAAGCTCTCTGGGATGGGGGTACAATGGTACAAACAAGTGGCTGCACCCCCCTATGCCCATACAACGCCCTAGGAGATCCAACTGAAACATCTCCCTGCTCAAACAAATCAATCTGTGAAGAAAAACTGCATCAGAAAAGCAGAATAAGCCTGATCACATCTGTAAGTGCCCGGAACTGGAAATAAATTGTCTCATTGGACTCAGAGAGTCCCAATCCATCAAAGGTGTATGCTCATACCCCTCATAGGTCTCTATTTGATCATCAATCATAACCAATAAACAATATAACCATCTGTGAATAATCAGACACCAATAATAACTCAGAATAGATCAATCTACTTCAAGTGTTAAGAGTTTAAACCATGCTCTACAACTCATTCACGTAACAAAATAAACAAGTAGCATTCATTTCACTGGCGGTACATCAACAAATACTTATAAATATCAAGCTTTATTTATTATTACTTAGACTCAGACTTTTAAAACTATACTCACTTCATAGCTATAGTCATTTTGCTAGTGAAGGGTGAAAGGTGGAAATGACAAGGCTAAGGCAAAGGATGACCTCCTACTCAACATCATGACACTTTGGACAAAGAAAGGGAGAACTCACTATCACCAATACTAGACAAACAACAACACAAGGAATGGCAGTGCCTCACAAATGGATGAGTTGTTTAGAGAGTGCTTATTCAATTTAGGCATCATGTGTACATCAATCTGGATCCAATTTCATTAGGATCACATTTTATTCTGCGGCCTTTTGGCCTATATGAACCCTTTGGGACTTCACCAGTGCTTAAAAGCACAGCTAATCGCAGCTTTCATCCGGGCCATATTTATTTTTAATAAGGTCAGCAATCATTTGATATAACATTTTTTTAACCATTGTTGTTTTTGACCTTTTCTTATACTCTTCGAGGAGTATTTTTTTTTAGCTTTTCATTGCTCTTGCCCTTTTTGCCTATGTTAAGAAACACGGTTTTACAACTTTCATTTTCCATGGGCGCATATTTCATATTTCAATAAAAGTAGTACATGAGCTTTCATTTTTAGCCAACAACATCTCAAGTGACTAGGGGGAATTCTGCACAGTGCCAAACATCGAGACAACCGACCAGAATGAGTTAGGCATACTATCCAACTTACCATAGGCAAGTTTTGTCACCAACTCAGAGTCGAGACACAATGTAAACAGGGGGGCTTGTCCAACAAAGGTTATAGCGGGGAAAAAGGTCCTCCATGCCACAAGTCAAGAAGTCAATCAGGTTGAAAATTAAACTGGAAGGTAATGGATGGATGAAGACAATGAAATGATGGAGCCAACACTAGCAAGCCAAAACAATGGTGGGAATGACTACCTCTATTCTCCCTAAGGAGGGTAAAACCAATGAGTATAGATCAAGAACTTCAAAGCCAGAGTAAGGACATCAATACATAGTATAATATACAACCAAGTCCATATAAATATGACCGCCAGATCATGATACCACAAGTCAATATATGTCACAAGAATCAATATAAGAGCAATAATAACCACAACACCATATAAAATACTGAGTCATATCCATGCAATATAATCTATCTAAAACACCATATATCCAATGAAAAAGTATTGATATAACACTGGGCATGCACTACTGCTCTGAAATAACATAAATGGCTATATCGGTCCTCAAATATGAGTGTCCTGAGACTCCGTCCTGGCATGGGAGAGTACAATAGTCCACTAATACAAAAATGATCCATCAGAAATGCTCATCTCAGCATCTCATATGTAAGAGATCTGGCTGAAAAATATACTGTGTCTGAAAAATAGAATATGGTAGCCTGGCTACTATATATGTGATAACATCTGGCTCCCGCTGGGACAGGTGCTCTGCTGAAAAGAGCGTTTGAGAACCTCAAAATCTCTGGTCCTCGCACTTTGCTTCCCGCATCCTCGATCTGTCCATCCAGCTCTGCAACCGCTACCAAAATATACTTGACTACCCTGCAACATGTCCAGAGCTATACCAAACTCACAGACCAATATGTGGAAAGTATATAAATACTGAAAAATAAAGATACATGAAAAGGAAAAGCAGAAAAATAAATCTAATTTATAACCATAATTTTTCAAAAAAAGTTTGATTTTTATTTTGCAGGAAAACAGAATTACACTAAGAGCTTCAAAAGTGAGCTTCAGACAACTACGCAAAAACTCTATACTACTGCCGGGAAAGCTTATTCAGGTCCTACCTACTCTACTCTACCAGGCAAAGTGGAACTCAAGGCTAAGTGGGGTCGGGAATGTATCCCCTCAAATCTCTCTGGTTGACAGGAAGCAGAATCTGTCGCCCAGTACTAGTAACAAGAAAACATATATCACCAACACACCGTTCGACAGAAAAAAGGTCTGACCCATAGATCATTAGCTTGCCCCGATCGGAAATGCAGCAAGTGGTTTTGGATAAGGACTTGACTTCCGGTGGGAAATCTATTCCTATTTGTCGATTCAGGAACTACTTCAATGCTACGTATAGGGATGGTATGGATATCAACGATTTTTTGTGGCTGCGGGGTTTTTATCTCTGAGCTTCTCCTGGGAGGCACTACATCAAATCTGGGTGGACTACCATCAATGGAAATAGCTATGCTACCAACTAGGATCTCTCTAATCTCTCCCCTTACCCCTTGTGGACTTGCAGTAGGCTTATTACCATGAGGAGATGCTACATGTTTGACAGTTTCTCCCTCTTCTTCTGAAAGATGAGGAGTAACATTACCTCGGCTAGATCCTTCCCCCACGGGAACATGAATAGGCATAACCTCTAAGTCAACTGGTTCTACTCTAGGAATGTGAGATAGGTCATGATTGTAAGGACTAGATGACTCAGGTGGCAGGAGAAAGTTAGGAATGAGAGGATAAGCAGACAAGGCACTAATCGGCATGGCTGAAGGAGTTTGAAAAATAGCAAGATTATTTAGACTAAAATCTCCTTCAGGGGCATCATTTATTAAAGCAGCCTCTTGCCAGCTTAGAGAGCTATCATGGACTTGAATTAAGTTATCATCTTCCAAAGAAAAATGAGATAACGACCTAGCAAAATCAGAAACATGGGTTTTGCTGGCCTCAGTATCAACCTTTTCACTAGACAATTCAAGATGGCTTTCCCATGGATAAATAGGATCTAGTCCTTGGCTTTCTCTTTCTCTATTCTGGTCAATCAAAGCAAACCATTCATTCACTCTACGAGGGATTCTTTCCACATGCTTGGCATCATTGACTTCATCAACCTTAACTATAGGATTTGCAGCATTGCTTTGCTCGGGATCTTGACTTAGGATCTCATTTCTTCTTGATTCCTCTAATTCCTCCGAGCACTCACCTTCAGACATCTCCATACTAATTATCCCGACAATTTGATTTTCTTCTGAAGATAAATCAGAGTCTTCCATTGCTAGAAACATGCTTTCGGGATGCCTATACTTCCATAATTTATTTGCATCTTTTACAAAATGAGCTTTAGCATTATTCAACAATTCTTTCCCATATGTGTTCTTTATCCCTTCTTCAAAAGTCTCCAGATGCTTCTCATAGCAAGGTTCCCTATTGATCCTGATCAAAGCTTTGTCAGAGTTCGGGACACAAAGGTATGATAGATCCATCATAAGATATCCACCTAAACCAGCTGCCCAATTTCTAGATAGAAGCATTCCATAAGGTGGGGGTAAATCAATAACAACTACATCCATCATCATTAGAGGAAATTTCAACTTAAAATGGGCCTCCTAAAATGAACTACTAAAATAATAAAATAATATTTATTAATTTTGGAGGAAGAAAAGAAAAAAACTATTTTTTTGTTTGTATTTTTGACATATCTCCCCGTGTTTTTACTCAAATTTCGATCGGGAGAGCTCGTGGGATGCGGAATTAAATTCCGCATCCCACGAGCTCTCCCGATCGAAATTTGAACATCATCATTCCATTTTTTCAGGTATTTCTTGTTTTTGGGGTAGCAGGGTCCGTCAAAAGTATGCCGAGTGGGTACTCGTTGGATGCAGAATTTAATTCCGCATCCAACGAGCTCTCCCGATCAAAATTTGAGTAAAAACACGGGGATATATGTAAAAAATACAAACAAAAAAAATAGTTTTTTTTATGATACCTATCCCCAAATTTATATTAAAAAAATGTTCAAGACCTATACGGTATTTCAAATTTAAAGCAACTTCATTGGCTAACACATGATGACATGGAATTTGAATAAAAGTTAAAAGGCCCATTTTGAGTTAAAATTTCCTCTAATGAGTGGAAATGTTTGAGCATGCAAATAGATCAGCTCTAAGGTTTTTGATCAAACCATAGGATGGCACTCGCCTCGAGTCTATGCCACAAACATTTCCATAGGGCATAGTCACTTCCAATCCCATTTCCTTCATGACATGCAAAGGCATTACATTCATAGCTGCTCCAGAGTCCAACATGCAATTATGCAGGAGCATATTCTGAATATGCAAGGTTAGATAAAAGGGAGGATGACCACCATTCTTTCTCTCATAGATAGCAGATTGTACGTTGACCGGCAGATCTTTTTTATCTTTGCTAGAATGCGTTCTCTCGGGACTCTGTTCGTGACCGAATTCTAAAGCAAACTCAAGGGCTTTGTCTTGGCCAACACTATCAAAGAATTCCTCTACTTGGCTTCTTACAGATGGAACATTCATCAGTTCAGCTAGAGGGATGCTACACATTATCTTGCTCAACTCTTTCTCGATGTCAATGTTCAGATTCAAATCTCCTAATGCAAGATCTTCTTCTTCTTTTTTTCTTCGTTCACTACTTTTCTTTTGTCAAAGAAAGAAGGCTGGGAACCCACTCTTTGTTTATAAATTCTAACATGTGGTTCTTTTTTTGTTTCAGGGATGCCTACCGCACAACATGAGGGTTTAGGCTCATCAACCATATCTTCCTTCTGCTCCCAAGTTTCCTCCTCCTGTTCCCGTAACTCTCCCTCTAAAAGAATTCTTCCAAACTCATCATCGTAGGACAGATCATTCATGAAATTAATGTTGCTTGGTTGGTCATCAGGGTGACTGGTGTTTGTTGGTTCTTCATCATTTTCATCACACCAATTAACATTTCTCTTCTCAGGATTCTCTAGATACTTGGGCCTTCTTCTATTAGGATCTCTCTCAGGATCTCTATTGTTGTTCCAATAGGGTCTAGGGCCATAAGGGTTTCTATGTCTCTCTCGATCATGGAAACTAGCAACGTTTTTGGTCAAGACAGTTAGTTGTCTCATCATTTCTTACATGGTTTCCAACGTGTCCTTTGTCTCTTTTGGCTCATTCACAGGATCCTTAGGCTTTCGGAGTTTAGGCTTGGATCTAGAAGTGGATGGGGCATAATGATCAAAGAAGTTTTGCTTTCCCATAGATGCCGTATGCTGCTCAACCATCTTTGCATTGAACTGGGCAGTCTTCAAATCATTTGGATTTTTATCCTTCAAATTAAAACCCAACCAACCATCAAAAGCATTCAAATAATGGATGATAATCACTTGATCTTTTGGTCTAATCTCTTCTGGGATGTTTCCTACAGTCTTATCAAATCTCAGGTTGAATTCATGGACTGTTTCATTTTCCCTCTTCTTTATGTCAAATAGTTGATGCCAGAGGAACTTCCCATCCAACTTATGAGACCAATCACTGCTAAGCTTCGTGACAAATTGGTCATAGCCATTGATGGATGAAGCAGGTAATCTATCAAACCACTTTCGCACATCTCCTTCCAAAGAAAACAGAAGAACTCTCATGAATACATCTTCATCCACGGCTCCATATGCTTCCATATGATCCCATACTTTGTCAATGTGATCTTCAATGGAGGTAGATGATACTCCATCAAACTTAGGGACCTTTTCAAAATACTTCTTCGACATGTCATGTGGGGCCCCTGGGATCAGGGAGAAATCTAAAGGCGATGCCTTAGCCTTCCTTCCAAATACCCTAAGGTTTTGGGGAGGAGGAGCGGTCTGATTTCCACTAGGAGCTGCTCCGACCATTGGGCTAGATGAAAGGGATCCCAAAGGATGACTTGAGGGGACAGTGAGGTTGGACACTTGCTTGTTTTTCCTTGTGTAAGTTATGGGGATTCCTTGAGGGTTGCTGGGACACTCTAGGAATTTAAGATTAATATATCGGGTACGACCCTCAGTGGAGTCGCATTGTGGAGTCGCCAAGTGAACCACACAAGTAATTCACCGAAAAATATATGTCGTATGGAGATCTGAGGGATGTTGAACCAAGGTAGGCCTGTTCCTCCCTGGCAACGACGCTAAAATGTTATCACCTGCCTTGTAGTTTCCTGCTTAAGGTGGATCCAGAATGGATGGTAGAGGGGCAAGCAACTAAGGGGTGGAACCACGACTGCCTAGACTCCCAAATGGATGGTTGTCACGCCAATCAAGGCAGCCTTCACTTTAGGTTATCCTAGTCCAGGACAACAATGGGGGAGACCCGGATCTGCTCCCGACAGGAGAGATCGAACCTAGACACCAGAAGAAGATCAGATGGGGCTTCAGGGTACTTAAGGTGCAAGGTGAATGGGAACCCCAGCTCTAGGGTTTAGGTACTAGCAACTGTCTTGGGAAACGTAACTATGACAAGGCGAGCATGAATAGAGTTGGGACTATCCAGTACCTGGAAATCAGACTCAGTGAAAGGTGTTTGAGCTATCAGTGAATGTTGGTAGATGGCAAAGGTTAAGAGCCTAAGGGTAGCGCTAACATGGAAATCATTGCTTTGTATGGATTGGGTAATGGAGTCAGCAGTAAGACAACGTTTCAGGAAATCCACTTAGGAAACACCTTGATCTATGAAACCAGAAAGCAATTGGTCCAGAAAAAACCAAGGTACAGGAAACCTAGCTCAGTAGATAGCTAGCGCTAAGGCCTAGGAAGACAAATCTGAAGCTTTAGGGGGTACCGGAATGCTGATGGCTCAACGTTAAGGATGAGAAGTGATCAGGGAGACCTGATCTACAAGCCCAAATCAGGAAAACAACAGGAAAGTCAGATCTAGAAAAGTCAAAATCTGATGATGGGGCTAGGAGGCTGAAAACTTATTTTTTTAGATCTAGGGAAAACCGAGATGAATTAGCACAGCGTTGAGGGTGTTCTAAGATGCTCGGGACCCGATCTATCATCCTATCATGTCAGATTTCAGAAAAACCTACTTTCGAAAAAGGCCAATTTTTAGTGAGGGTGCTAGGGCAGTTTCAGTCTATTTTTCAGATCCCGGTCAAACCGTTGAGCCTCTTGACAGTGTTGGGGTTGATTTGGACTGCCCAAGACCCGATCTATCTGTCTGTGAAGTCAGAGATCAGAAAAACTCAAAACCCTAGCAGGTCAATTTTTTTAGTGGGGGGGTATGCAATTTTCTGTTGAAAAATCAGATCTAGGTCAATCTATGAGGAATTTGACCAGCGTTCTAGTTGATTTAGTTAGGGGGAGGCCCGATCTATGAAACCCAGAAATGGTTTGGCAAAAGATCGAACAGTTCCCTGATTATTTGATTTTTTAGGTTTTTATGGTTTAGGAGTTTTCAGAAAAATAGTTAAATTTCAGCAAGGTACAATGGAATAAGATCAGAAAAAAAGAACTTACCTGTGGATCTTACCTAGATAAGCTTGTAGAAGTCTGTAACAGTGACGATCCTAGCTATCCCGATCAATCCTGAAAAATCCCCGTGATTTCTATGGCATATGCAAGCTCCAAGCCATCAAAGCGCCCCCTACCCTGCATGAGAAAACGTCAACCATATCAGATTTGCACATACAAAATAAAGAAACTGAATGCTACAAGACAGTAAAATGAAGTAATCATAGATCACAATGAAACTAATGAAAACCCCTGATCCAAGACGAAGAGAACCGAGCTAGTTGAGGTCCCTCTACAAAAACACTCCAGCCAAAACGCCCTCCTGTAGACAAAACAATGATAGCCATGAAAAAATTAGATCTCACGAGAATTTCCACGATGCTAGTAAGCTGAAGACAAGCTAATCACCATTTGAGCACATCAGATGCAAAGCAAATCCAGAAAAATTTCCACAGAAAAAGTCTTTCTATTATTCAGATCCAAGAGCCAAAGACCCTTTACAAATGAGAAGCTCTCTCCTTTAAATAAAAATGAGAGAACCTCAATCATAACCAAATCCTAACCACTTTCAAAATGAGTGGCTAAGATTAAAAGATACAGTGTTCTAATCAATGGTTGAGATGAGCTCAACATACAATACATGGATCAATATAATTATAATTTACCAAAGTGGACTTAAACCACCCAAATAAAGGTAACCCACTCAAGAAACAAATGAAAGCACATGGTGGATCCAATGAGTGTTTGACTAACTCCCTTTGGGTGTCCCATGGCACAATAAATAATATTAACAATTTAAAATTTTGACTTTTGTGCCTCCTTGAGGAAATCGTGGGTCTCTTAAAAAGCTCCAGAAAATATATAAAATTTGCCCAAAAATAGGTGCGGGCCCCATAAAATGTTGAAACTACTGGAGAAGGTGTGGAAGACATCACTCTCATCATTGTGACTCATCCCATGCCATTTCTTTTCCTCAGTAGCCCAAATCGATTTCTTCAATAGCCATTTGATCATTTTTTAATCTGCCTTGAGAAATGTGATACTGCTAAAACAGCCTCCTAGGGTTCCTGCGTTGTCAAATTGAGCCCTCCAAGCTCTCTAGGATGGGGTTACAATGGTACAAACAAGTGGTTATAGCTCCCTATGCCCATACAACGCCCTAGGAGATCCAACTGAAACATCTCCCTGCTCAAACAAATCAATCTGTGAAGAAAAACTGCATCAGAAAAGCAAAATAAGCCTGATCACATCTGTAAATGCCCGGAACTGGAAATAAACTGTCTCATTGGACTCAGATAGTCCCAATCCATCAAAGGTGTATGCTCATACCCCTCATAGGTCTCTGTCTGATCATCAATCATAACCAATAAACAATATAACCATCTGTGAATAATCAGACACCAATAATAACTCAGAATAGATCAATCTGCTGCAAGTGTTAAGAGTTTAAACCATGCTCTACAAATCATTCACGTAACAAAATCAACAAGTAGCATTCATTTCACTGGCGGTACATCAACAAATACTTATAAATATTAGGCTTTATTTATTATTACTTAGACTCAGACTTTCATGACTATACTCACTTCATAGCCGTAGTCATTTTGCTAGTGAAGGGTGAAAGATGGAAATGACAAGGCTAAGGCAAAGGATGACCTCCTACTCAACATCATGACACTTTGGATAAGGAAAGAGAGAACTCACTATAACCAGTACTGGACAAACAACAACACAAGGAATGGCAGTGCCTCACAAATGGATGAGTTGTTTAGAGAGTGCTTATTCAACTTAGGCATCATGTCTACATCAATCTTGATCCAATTTCATTAGGATCACATTTTATTATGTGGCCTTTTGGCCTATATGAACCCTTTGGGACTTCACCAGTGCTTAAAAGCATAGGTAATCGCAGCTTTCATCCAGCCATATTTATTTTTAATAAGGTCAGCAATCCTTTGATATAACATTTTTTTAACCATTGCTTTTTTGGACCTTTTCTTATACTCTTCCAGGAGTTTTTTTTTTTAGCATTTCATTGCTCTTGCCCTTTTTGCCTATGTTAAGAAACACAGTTTTACAACTTTCATTTTCCATGGGCACATATTTCATATTTCAATAAAAGTAGTACATGAGCTTTCAGTTTTAGCCAACATCGGGACAACCGACCAGAATGATTTAGGCATACTATCCAACTTACCATAGGCAAGTTTTGTCACCAACTCAGAGTCGAGACACAATGTAAACAGGGGGGCTTGTCCAACAAAGGTTCTAGCGGGGAAAAAGGTCCTCCATGCCACAAGTCAAGAAGTCAGTCGGGTTGAAAATTAAACTGGAAGGTAATGGATGGATGAAGACAATGAAATGATGGAGGCAACACTAGCAAGCCAAAACAATGGTGGGAATGACTACCTCTATTCTCCCTAAGGAGGGTAAAACCAATGAGTATAGATCAAGAACTTCAATTCCAGAGTAAGGACATCAATACATAGTATAACATACAACCAAGTCCATATAAATATGACCGCTAGATCATGATACCACAAGTCAATATATGTCACAAGAATCAATATTATAAGAGCAATAATAACCACAACACCATATAAAATACTGAGTCATATCCATGCAATATAATTCATCTGAAACACCATATATCCAATGAGAAAGTACCGATATAACACTGGGCATCCACTACTGCTCTGAAATAACATAAATGGCTATATCAGGCCTCAAATCTGAGTGTCCTAAGACTCAGTCCTAGCATGGGAGAGTATAATAGTCCACTAATACAAAAATGATGCATCATAAATGCTCATCTCAGCATCTCATATGTAAGAGATATGGCTGAAAAATGTACTGTGTCTGAAAAATAGAATATGGTAGCCTGGCTACTATATATGTGATAACAGTTAGCAATACTTCAACACTTGCCTCGATATCAGGAGTATCTAGCCTTGGGTGATGAGGTATGTGCAGCATTGTCCTTTCAAGATTATTACACTATCAAGTTCGGGAGCTAGCCCAAGAATTTGGATGAGGATCTCCTTAAAGGCATAGTTGGGGGAGGGAAGAAAGATGAGCATGAAGTACACGGCGTTGGTGAGCTTCATTTGGAGTTTGTTGCCAACTTATTTGTACCATAGTTGGGTTACCTGAGGAGCAGCCAGTTGACAAACATGATAAATTTTTGTTTCCATTGTATCAGATGATCCACCTTTGTGCCTAGCCAGTTTTGGCTAATCAGTGTTTGTTTTGAATAATTATGACCATGGCCCCGTGAGGTTTGTAATAAAATGTGCTAGTAGGGTGTTTTGAGTGGTTCGGTCTCCTAAGAAGTAGAATTTCAACTAAGGTATTCCATGGAGTTTTTTGCCCTTGACAATTATGCTTTGCCTATAGCCGAGTATAATTGATGAGGTTTTCTCCCGCTTCCTCCAAAGCTGGAATGCCCGATTTTGAATTCTGGGCCTTGGGGGGTTATTAGAGCCAAACTGAGTATGTATAAACCTACTAGACATTTTTAGAATAGACTATGGTCATGTCCTAATTCACTGACCCTCAGAAAAAATTCCGAATTTTTTTTACTGGACGTGTCAAAATTTTTAATTTTTTAATTTTTCCGAAGTTTTTAATTAAATTTTTCCATAATTTAAATGGAAAAATTCAATTTGTAATAAGTCAGCCATCCGGGGTCTGTTTGCAGTGATTGAAGGCTCTCACCTTAAGCCAAAAATCATTCATGATCAGCCAGCCAGCTAGCACCAAGTTTCAGATCATCATTCAGACACAACTCATAATTTCTCAAAAAAGTCAATTTTGGGGAAATTATTGATTAAATAATAAAAATGATTATTTTGGAGAAAATCCAAATCTCTCCAAATTAATCCAAATTGAGCGAA
This sequence comes from Pseudotsuga menziesii, assembly GCA_001517045.1. Classification (NCBI taxonomy): domain Eukaryota; kingdom Viridiplantae; phylum Streptophyta; class Pinopsida; order Pinales; family Pinaceae; genus Pseudotsuga; species Pseudotsuga menziesii. Next base: position 25,441 of record LPNX010189928.1, read on the forward strand.
ATAAAATGCAAAATGACATGGCATCGGGCATTAATGATGATTGGAGTTAACACAACTCGGCTTCAGTTATCATTCATTGAGCATTGAGTTATCATTCACTTGGCCAATTCGCCTCCTTCAGTGATGACCACATTGGGGTGAGGTGGAGCCTATCTATTGGCTTGGTGATTCATTCAAGGTTGATGTATGACATGTGTTATTGAGTGCTAGGTATGGGCTCCTCCTTACCTAGCTCTGAGCTCCTCCAAACCTTCCCGCCTACTCTTCCTTGCCTCACATGTGCTCTCTCTCCTCCTTCACGCCCTAGGTATGGATCCTCACATTTTTAATGATGGAGGGCTCATATGGTATGGAGATTGGTTGGTTAGGGTTGGAGTGGGGACGCCTTGCCTAGGTGGAGGCTTCCCCTCACTCTCATCCTCTTTATCTTAGGTTTTGTGCTTCAGACATGGCTGGATCATTAGGTTTTGCACCCTCCCTGCGTGATGTGGTGTTAAGGTTTGGGCTTTCTCTCATTGTATAAATAGAGGCTCCTTTAGCTCTATTGGGATGGAAATTTTGCGTTGGAGTTACTCTGTAGAAATTGTATCAAGCTTTGCTTGCATTTGATTAATAAGAATTTCGACTTTGGAGGTCCATGAGCTCTTGTATGTGGTAAATGTTTCGTGGTTGAGGTGATACTGCTTCTAACCCATTACTTTTTTTACTTGAATGAAATCAGTTTATTTGTTAAGCTCAAGAGGGCCACTGTTGGCACGGTAGAGTAATTGTTTGTAGTTTCAAATCAATTATTTATGCAAAGTAGGTTATACTCTTGATGAATATGAGTAGTTAGTTATACGTAATATTGATCTTGGTTGAACTATCTTAGCATACTTTTCATATGATATGATCTCACTTGTATTTGAGTTTTGGTACTAGCAGGGTTCATAGGTTGAAGAAGGGTGAGAGTTCAGCTACATCTAGTCCAATCTTCAAGCAACCAATTGTTTAACACTTTGTGATTGCAGAACCTACAAGGATCGTGTTCTTCTCATACGAAAGAAAGTCAGAGTCTTCCTCCATTTCTTGTGTTCTATCCACAAGAAACTTCCTTCTCTACCCTTCTCTTTAATTTTTGCATTGCTCAAGAAATATATCCAAGCTTTCAATACTCATATTCAAATCTATTTTTTAGGGCTTTGTTAGATCTAGTATCATTCATTAGATCTAGGGAAAAATTTGTTCTTTGCATGTAAAATTCTAAAAAACTTTCTAAGTACAATTTTTTTCCAAAAAAAAATATTTTTGCATTGTCTTCCCCATCATCTTTTAGTAATATATGCTCGCTGATTTTTTATTTTTGTGACCGGTACAGCGGAAATGATGGCGAAATTTTGAAGACTCAAACTCAAAAAGACTCATAATCCCCCTTTCTTCTTTCCCCTTTCTGCAGTTTGCTCCAAAAGCCTTCCAAGAATAAGAAAAGAAGCAAAAAAGGAATCAAAGGAAAGCATTGTAAACAAAATAATAAAGAGCAAGTGGGATTACGGCTCCCACACCCCTCTTTCCCCATTTGGGGGAATCTTGTATCGTCTCTTTATTTTCATGTTTTATTTAATAATTTGCTAAAAGTAGAATAGGATAGAATAGTTTAAAATTGTTAGAGTTTTGCTTTTCATTGAAGTTAGATAGAAAAGTTGATTAATTCATCTTTCATAAAGTAGAAAAGATAAAAAAATTCCTATTTTATTGTTTAGTTAATTCAAAGTTTTTACCTTTTTGATATAATATTGCAAAACCTAAAAAATACCAAAATCTCTTGAATCTCACCATAAGGTGGATCAAGTGTGCTCTCTATCGAAGAGTTGCTTTTGCTATCTTTGTTTTGTTTACTTATCCCCATGCTCTCCCGATTAGGGCCTAAAAACCTAAAAGAGACTCTTGGGTAGATTAGTTCTTTAATTTTTCTTAAGTTTAATCAATTGATTGCTAAAGTCTCTTGAACTTGTCGTAACCCAAGTCAAGAGCACTCTCTATCGGAGAGCATAGTTAGACTTGCATTTTCCTTGCATTAGGCATATAGAATAGCTAAGTCTCTTGAACCTTTGTCATAAGACAAAGTCAAGAGCGCTCTTTATCAGAGAGTTTTAATTAATTCACTTAATAAAATTGTGCAACTCACATTCCCCTAATTAATTTACTTCGTTGACTATCCTTCGCCTAGTATGCTCTGTCGACTTTCGAGTTGGGCTCGTACTCAGAACGATGAACGGACTTGCTAAGTTCGCAAAGAAAAACACAATAAAATTTTACCCATAACCAACGCATCGGCGTTGTAGGAAATTTCCTAAAGTTTTTCTTAGTAAAGGCGCCGGAACTACTAGCTATCTAAAATTCTCAGCTAGCTAGTCAATCTTCGCGAAACCAGCCTGGGATACTGGGCAGGCCGTCATGTCTCCAACGGATTAACTTGGAACATTTTCGTAGCTATTGAAAACCTTTCGCTGAAACCATAAGCAAGATCACCTAAAATATTTAAAATTAACCAAGATTAAGCGCAGTAAACATTCACTGGCATCATTTCGAGATTCACATCATCTTTACGCTTGAATCATCTCTGATAAGTTGAATCCATAGGCACTGGTTCAATCTTTTACGCATTGTTGATAATCTGGGCCATTTGTCCATTGGATGTTTTGATTATAAGTTATATCTATGAATGCTTTATCATTTCATGAGTTCTCAAATTATTGTCTATCTTTTAATTCTTGTGATAGAAACGTGGATTGCTTTGTCTTGTGTTTAGAATTCATAATAAACAAACATATTTCATCATAATAACTCCTAAACAACACCCATCTACATCCGTAACCATTAAAAACAATTAAACAACTTAAGAGCCATAGAAACTCTTTTGTAGGGACTACCCCCCTTGGCTTTGTTAGGAGTTAGTCTAAATGGAGGAGCTAGGAGTAGGTGACAGTACCTAGCTATGTGCTTGCCCCCAAGGTCACACCTCTCCCACTTTCCTAAGTGAGGAGACAACTTTCGGAAAGTTTCTGCTGCTGGTGTGCAATTGGCAGACAACAGAGTTAACAGTACATGATGAGGATGTGCATGAGGAGATAGCATTAGAGCCATCCTGTGAGTCTAGTGACACAAGCACATTTGCTAATCAGATTGTGGACAAGCCGTGTGATGAGTTGGAGTTGGTACACTCTTCAACACCTACAACAGGATTCTAGATAGTTATGACAGGCAGAATACATAAGGTGCAAGGAAATGAGCACAGCAATCGAGACAGTGAGCCGTCACACATGGAGGTTAGGGAGAGTTTATACATGCATGAGATAGAGCTCCAGATGATAGTCACCGAAAGAAGATTGAACGTGTTAAAGAAAGCATTCTAGCAATGAAAGAGAGGACCAAGATACTCCGAGACACCATAGTACAACAAGGTGTTGAGCTTACTGTTCTTCGAGTTGTATGTACCGAGTCAGTGGTCAAGCTTTCTAGTATTGAAGAGAAATTAGATTTCTTGATGGGGCAGCAGAAGAAACATACTATTGCATTTCAAAGCAGTCCTCTTCAGGAGTACATAGACAAGTCTTGCAGTAGCTTGAGTCCACATTTGCATAATGGCGGATGGTTTTTACAGGTTGGCCAAGATCGAGAAATTGACCCATAGTATATGAGCATTCTAGTTGAAATCAAAAGGGCAGAATGTCAGCTTGGTAGGATTATTCCTTGTGATGGTGCTTATGGACAAGGTACTTTTCGGGGGTTGTATTGGAGAGAGATTAAGAGTTGGTGTCCTATTGAGTGGGTGATTCTTGGGAAGACATTCTTAGCCAAAGGTATAGTCCCACAAGAGCCTTCAGATATTTGGGATGAAATATGCACAAGTTTGCATTGGGATCCAGATGGAAGACCTTATGAGGGATGGATACAGTGTTTACTGATGGCGTTACTTGGGAGTCTGCATGATGCTCCTTGTGTCGATACTACGCAAGGTAGCAGTGGATGCATTTTGACCTCTGCAATTCTCAGATTGATTTGGGACCCTGGGATTACAGTGACTGACAGCTTAGTAATTGCCAAAGGATGCTTTCAGGAGGTCTATTGTGATGGTACCTCGGTTACAACCTGGTTAGTTACTCTACTTAGGCTTCCATGGGATATCTTATGATGGTACCGTGTAGTGCAGTTCTTTGAGTAGAGGGTGCTACAAATCTCCTAGGATAATTTGGGACCCTGGGATCATCCCCTGATTTAGTTGGTTCAGTTTGATTGATTGTGGAGTTGCGTTGGTATTGCTCGAGGACAAGCAATCTTTGGCGAGGGAGGACTGTAATGTTCCGTTTTTTATAAAAATGGAATAACTGAGAACTGATAGCACTAGGAGCAGAAAGGTACATCAATTCAGTATTATTAAGTCATCGGTGTAGAAAGAAGGCCATCAGAGTTCATATCCTAAAGCATGCGGAGCATGCAGGCCTTATTTATTCATTGTTAAAGTCAACTTGAAATTAGAATTGCATGCATGCAAAAGTGAGCATTAACCCTAAAAGTGACATGCAAACCCTAATAGTGAATAAGGATTTATTTAAGAAGGGTTATGGAACTAAAGGAGATATCTATTGTTATTGTTGATTGATTTTGGAGTTTCGAGCAGCAGCATATAGTTGGGGTTGGAGACGGTGTCTTCATCTAGCGAGGGTTCGGAAGTGAGATATCTGCCTTAGTCTCTTATTGGGATGGATCATCCAGGTTTATCCATTGCATCCATCATATACTACAGTATTTGTAGATCCAACACATTTCGAAGGGTTATTAGCAGATCCACATTTTGCAGCCGGAAGTAGCAGGGAAAACACAGAAGGATTCACTGGGACCACAAAACCCAGTCTTTCCTTCACATGTCAGCTTCCTCTTTCTCAGCAAGCCTATCCTACGGTATGCAGTGATTATCAGCCATCAGTTTGCTCACCTGGAGCAGCTATCAGCCGCAAAACAGATCAGTTGGGGGCGTGAGCAGCAGAACTGCTAATCAATTCGCTAGGGCACTTAAAGGTAGCCAAACCTCCACATGTGCCAGGCCATCTCTCCGGCATCAGCAGATGGACAATCTCATAAATTTTCAGCCCGAACGAACCTCTCCTCCTACAAAAAAGTCACCTTCAATCTGGAGGGTTTTTACGGTACTGCAGGGTGGTAACACCGGAGGAAAAGAGCATTAGTGGAGCATTATTAGACCACCCATCTGGATCCTTATACATGAAGCTATCTCTGTAGTCATTATCAGCCAGAATATCAGTGGTAAGTGTCAATTTCTCTCTGCAAAACCCTAACCCTTATTTAGCTATATTTTAGGGCATTTTTGCATGGCGAGTTTGCATGCACAATTTTTTTGCAAATTTGTATGAGATTGAGTGTGCAACTCAGCACTATCATAGAACATTAGAGAATATCAATATTTGGGATATTACAGGGTTCTTTTGTCACACTTTTCAATAGAGATTTTCCTCTTCTCCTTATTACAATTTCAAATTGAAATATAGCTTCTACTGTTATCTTCATCCAAGATAAATATGTGAGTTTTTTAAAGAAACTGGGACATCTCTGTGACAGAGGAGGCATCAACAGAGGCTCCATGGGGACTGGAAGCATAACCAGTCGGTGGAGATAAACTCAGAGTAAGGAGTACAGTTCCTAAATTCAAACTAATAACCGAACCAAAGGATGTGATATACAGTGCTCTGTTCGAAGGCGACATGACTCGACTGCTATCAAAGATAACATCTTTTCCCATCCGGATTTTTATGTTTTTTATAAAAAAAAAATTGCACTTTTTCAGATATTTTGAAAAGCTTGAAAAAGAATAAAAGTGCTTTATAGTACATATCTAGGAGGAGACGAGTGTCAGGGACAGGCAAGCTAGTTCCAAGCAATGGAACATACCTATGCTCAATGCAAGGAAACATGTGCAGGATAACGACACTCAGGGGAATGTATCCTCTCGGTAAAGGGGTGATCAAGTTGCAAAGGATATATAAAAAGGCTCTGCTTGGCTAGGCATGAGACAAGCTTGGGCTATGTGGCTGATAACTCAAAGTCAAGGAGTCGGCATAAAGCTCAAGAATGCAAGAAAAACTCATGAAATGCAATTACAACTTGACATATACAAGGGAGTCCATATGGAGAAAATCCAGCATAAAGTTCAAGAGGAGTATGAAGCTCTTGCTCAAGGACATGGCAGGACTAAAGTTTGACTCCCGTGACCTAAATGAGGTATCTCAACATGGGCACCAAATGCAAAATAGGATCTAACTAGGGTACCCATATATAGGAAAGATCTACCATTCACACGATACCACTTCTAACAGCAATATGAAGATTATGTGATATCATGGAATGGGTTCGTACCTAAGGTTAAAATGAAACGATCATAAGGTCATGCAAAATGTAGGCGGATGTGAAATCCTAACCTATATGTCAGTTCAGACATTATACCTGTAATAGGCACGAACGGATCAGAGACTTGGTCAAAACGCGTTCAAAATGGGCTCCTACAACATCATATTAGTCCAAACGGTCCAAAATGGTAAAAAACGGTCAAAAACTATAGAAAGTGGGTAAAATTTTCAAAATTTTTTCTATAAAATAGTGAAAAAATAAAAAATTTCATACCATTTGAAAATTTTATCCATCATAGTGTTTTTGTACTCAAAACTTCAAAAGTTGATTTCGGGAGCATCCTCCGACAAAATCACTCCCCGTTTGGTCCAGGTAACTCCCCATGCTCTACTCTTTTATTTGCATGTTTTTATTTTTGAATTTCGTGGTCAATTTTTTATTATGGGCCATCCTAGATAGTGTGTTTCAGCCCATGCGGAAATCGAGCCTTTTTCCACGTATAGGGATGGGTATACGCAAAAAAGACCATGATACCTGCTTACATATGCGGCTGTTTCAAAAACAGTCGCATACAGGGCCACCAATGACAAATGCAGGGTCAAAAACTGATGAAACTCGACAATTTTTGTGCAAGATGGTGCTAGAGTGGAGGGAGTGTGAACATGGTGATGTTGAAGAGGCTGTGCAGGATGATCTCATGGAAAAAACAAACATTAAGGGCATGCAGACTATACAAGTTTTGGCGCCTTGGGAGCTTAAGGGAAAATCCAAGGCTACTTCAGCTGCTAGTGGATTACTGGGATCCAGACTCGGAGACCTTTCAATTAGATGGAAAGCCTCTCAGCATTGAAGTTGAGGACATATACTTTATCACAGGATTGTCCCACAGAGGGGAGGTGGTAAACCTACGGTCTCGTGGGCCAGGAGGTGGGCTCACTATAGATGAGTACATTGCTATGTATTGTGTCCTAGATACAGAGAAGGTTGGGAGTCAAATCCTATTAGTTTTTCAACATTAAGCTAGCATTATTAGGATCTTTAACTGAGAGAATAACAAGTACAGCAATCAAACACAAGAGACAATGAACACAGTGTTTTTCCTCGGGGAAACCATAAAGGAGAAAACCCCTTAACTTCCTCAAAGATAGAATCAACACCAAAACAGTAAAAGCCCCAAAACAGTAGGTGATCTTCAACAGCAGTAATATTCTTCTTGACTAGCCCCAGTGTCTTCTCCTTCCTCAACTATGCGCTATACTTGAGTGTGGATGAGTTGTGTGATAAATAGAGACTCCAGATCTCTATTTATACTAATCCCGACATGACTAAAACCCTACCAAGGCCGACCTCTACTAGGAGAGTCTAATAACCCTAGTGCCCCGGAACTGCGGGGACTTTAACCCTTAGACAATCGAAGAGTTACTCACTATGACTTGACATGACTTGTTTACATTATTGATCCTCCCGATCGGAACATCAGGGCATGACAATATGACTCAATTACATTATAGATACATCCCGGAATAAACATCGAGTTACAATACATAAGATATATAGATGAATACATTCCGAAGTTACAAATACATCAACACTCCCTGGATCATCTCGTCATCTGCATCTCAAGTCTATATCAACACAATTTTTAGCACTGGTCTTCTTCTCTGGATCATCTCGTCATCTGCATCTCGAGTCTTCTGAGTCTTCAAGTCATCTTCATCTTCAAGTCATCGGATCTGGATCATCATGGGACATCATCACTGGATCTGGATCATCTCTCGATTTGGATCATCACTGGCTATCATCACTGGATCTCGATCATCACTCGATCTGGATCATCACTGCTGGATCATCATCACTGGACCTCAATCATCACTCGAACTGTATCATCACTAGATATCGACCATCACTCAGTCTGGATCATCCCTAGTGCTATCTCATGATTCTTCTCATCATAGGAAGTTCTATAGAGCCAGCCCTTTTTCATGCTGGTTGTAGGCCTAGCCTCCATGTAGGTCTTCTTCAGCACTTATATTTGACCTACTCGTCAGAAAGGCACAGTACTCACATCCATCCAGGCTGCAACACATCTTGCTCACAATGATGGAAGAGTTCTGCACTTCCATCCAGGCAGGAACCACATCCTACTCACAATGATGGAATAACTATGTTCTTCCACCCAGGCCGGAACCACATCCTGCTCACAATGATGGAAGATTTCCTCACTTTCATCCAAGCAGGAACCACATCCTACTCACAATGATGGAAGAACTCTGTTCTTCCACCCAGGCCAGAACCACATCCTGCTCACAATGATGAAAGACTCTCATCCAGGCTGGAACACATCCTGCTCACAATGATGGAAGAACTCTGTTCTTCCACCCAGGCCAGAACCACATCCTGCTCACAATGATGAAAGACTCTCATCCAGGCTGGAACACATCCTGCTCACAATGATGAAAGATTTCTGCACTCACATTCATCCAGGCGGGAACACATCCTGCTCATAGTGATGAAAAGGGTCTGCACTTACATCCATCCAGGCGGGAACACATCCTGCTCACAGTGATGGAAGGGCTTGCACTCACATATGATCTTGTAGGAACCAATCCTACAGTCATATCAGAATGGCCCCCAGTCCTCCTCGACTGAGCTACCTGGTAACTGACCAGGTGCCTCCATTATCCTAGAGAATGGCAGTTGCCCTTACATCCGACCTGCTTGTCGGAATGGCCAACACTCACATCTGACATGGAAGGAACTTAATCCTTTAGCCATGACAGAATGGTTCAGCCCTTACATCTGACCTACTCGTCAGAATGGCTACCCAGTCCTAGACTAAGTGTTCCTAGTACCTCACCAGGAAGCTCCATTCAAAGAATGGCAATTGCCCTTACATCTATCCTACTCGACAGAATGGCCAGCACTCATATCTGACATGGAAGGAAGCAATCCTCTCACCATGACAGAATGTCTCAGCCCTTACATATGACCTAATCGTCAGAATGGCTACTCATCTCAGCACTCATATCTAACATGGAAGGAACCAATCCTCTCACCATGACAGAATGGCTTAGCCCTTACATCTGACCATGGAAGGAACCAATCCTCTCACCATGTCAGAATGGCTATGGGACTCATCACTTTCCCTTGGAGGAAATCTTGATCTGGAGAACACCAAGCTTCTCCCTGAAGTACTCGAACTTCACCCTAGCCAATGGCTTCGTCAATACATTAGCTATCTGTTCCTCCGTCGCAACATACTGGAACTTCATTGCTCCTCTCTGCACCATATCCCTGATATAGTGGTACTTGATCTCGATATATTTCGACTTGTCATGGAACACTGGATTCTCTGACAACTTCACGCAACTCTGGTTGTCACAATGTATACAAGTAGCATCCAACTAGAGATCAAATAAATCAGACAGTAGCTTCCGTAGCCATACTACCTCACAACTAGCTGAACAAGCTACGACATACTCTGCTTCAGCTGTACTCAGTGCCACACAGGATTGCTGCCTGCTAAACCAAGAGATCACACCTGACCCCATACTGAAGCAACACCCTGAAGTTCTCTTCCTATCGATGGCACTGCCTGCCCAATCTGAATCAACATAACCCTCCAAGTTAATCTTTTGATTCGCATCGTACTTGAGCCCATCATCAACTGTACCCTTCAGGTACCTCAGAATATGGTTTGCAGCAATCAAGTGAACATGTCTCGGATCTGTCAGGAACTGGCTCAAGGTGTTCACAGCAAAGCAAATATCTAGTCTCATGTTCGTCAGGTACATCAATGACCCAATCATCTGACGATACATCGTAGCATCAACCGACTTTGATGAAGCATCACTCAATAGCTTCAGGTTCGATGCCATCGGTGTGACTATAGCTTTGCAGTCCATCATCCCAAACCTCTTCAGGATCTCTACTGCATACTTCCCTTGTCCAAGGAAGATTCAATCTGTACTTTGCCACACCTCCATACTAGAAAGTAATGCATCATTCCCAAGTCCTTCATTTCGAACTCAACAACAAGATTTCTCTTCGTATCAGTAATCAACCCATCCATACCTGTTACAAATAGATCATCTACATATAGTAGAAACATCACTAGGTTGCCATCCTCAACCTTGTAGCAAAGGTTGGAATCTGCTTTACTCTTGGTAAAGCCCAAACTGGATAGAAAGCTGTCAATTCTGTCGTACCAGGTCCTGGGTGCCTGTTTCACACCGTATAGGGCTTTCTTCAATCTGCACACATGAGACTCCCTGTCATGTGTCTCAAAGCCGAGTGGCTGTTCTACATACACTTCCTCTTCCACTACACCATTCAAGAAAGCAGTCTTGACATCCATCTGGTGTATCTTCCATTTCATCATTGCAGCCAAAGAAAGTACTGATCTAATGGAAGTGTATCTAGCTATAGGTGCAAAGGTTTCTTCATAGTCTATTCCTTCTTTCTGAGAGAAACCCCGAGCTACAAATCTTGCCTTATATTTTTCAATGCTACCATCTGCAGCATGCTTTATCTTGTAGATCCATTTGGAAGTTACAACTGACTTCCCATTTGGTCTTGGGACAACATCCTAGACATCATTCTTCATGATCGATTGGTACTCTTCGATCATAGCATCCTTCCATTCTTTCCGTTCTGCTGCTTCTTCATAACTAGAAGGTTCTTTATCAATGAAATCATATAGCAATGCTACATACCCGGAGCAAGATCTGGTCCTCTTTCTTTCTCTGTGATTCTCTTCTGGAGCTCCATATCTTTCCGCACCTTGGATAGGTTCTCGTACCCAAGCAGGTTTCCTCTTATGAGGATTCTTCTCCAGAGGTGGATCTACAGGTCTTTGTGGTTCTTCAAATTCTCGATCTTCTTCATTCATGGTTGTATCATAAGTTCTAGGTGCTTTTACTTCTGCTTCTTCAGGTTCTTCAGCGGGTCTTTTTCTAGATTTGTTGTAAGTTGTGTCTTCATCAAAAGTAACATCCCTGCTGATGTCAATCTTCTTGTATCCTGGGAAATATATTCTGTAAGCCTTCGAGCTTTTAGAGTATCCCACAAATACACCCTTATTTCCTGAAGGATCTAATTTTGTTCTCTTCTCTTTTGGAATGTGTATGTATACAGGGCAACCGAATATTCTGAGATGGATGACTTCTGGTTTCTAGCCGGAGAAGACTTCTTCAAGAGTCTTGTTCTCGAGTACTCTGTGTGGAGTACGGTTCTGTACATACACCGTTGTTTTGGAAGCTTCCGCCCAAAGATGCATAGGAAGATCTTCATCATGAAGCATGGCTCTTGAAGCTTCCATGATAGTTCTATTCTTCCGTTCCGCAATCCCATTCTGTTGTGGATTATAAGGAGTGGACAACTCCCTCTTAATCCCTGATTCTTTGCATAGCTCTTTGAATTCATTCGAAGTGAATTCTCCGCCATTATCTGATCGAAAAGTCTTAATCTTCATTTCAGTATGGTTTTCGATCAAGGCTTTGAATTCCTTGAACTTATTGAGTACTTCATCTTTGTTCTTCATGAAGTAAACCCATGTCTTTCTAGAAAAATTATCAATAAAAGAAACATAGTATGCATACCCGCTTAGTGAGTTTGATGACATAGGACCGCATACATCAGAGTGGATGATTTCTAGTATGTCTTTGGCTTTGCTTTCGCTGCTGAGAAATTTCTTCTTTGTATTCTTTCCTTTCGCACATCCTTTGCAGACACCATCATGTTTTGCTTGGAATTCTGGAAGACCTTCAACAACTTTGCTTGCAATAGGTAGTGCTCTGTAATGCACATGTGCAAGCCTTCTATGCCAAAGCTCATTTGGCTCTACTGTGTCATGGACCAAGGCTTGTTCTAGATGGCCCTTCAATTTGTACAACCCTCCTTCTTGTTCTCCAATCACTACTGCATCATCGATAGTCTTACCTCTTGGCCACATAATGACTTGACCATCTATGAATGCAACCCTCATTCCTTTTGCATCCAATGTTGATATGGAGAGAAGGTTCTTCTTGAGTCCTGGCACAAACAATACTTCTTTCATTGTTAGAGACTTACCAGAGTCTAGTTTATATAAAGATTCCCCACTACCTTTTATTGGATATTGGTAGTCATCTCCTAGCTTCACCTTGTGAGGTGATTCATGTTCTGACAGTCTTACAAAGGATTCCTTGAATCTAGTCATATGTTTGGAAGCCCCACTGTCTATAATCCAATCATCACTACCATGAGTAATGTTACCTGTGAGAGCGGAGATCAGAACATATTCATCCTCGCTTGAAGAATCTTCACTTTCATATCTGGATCTCTTCTTGGATGGTTCATCATCCTCTGCAGCATGAGCATGATGTCTTCTTTTGTTCCCCTTCTTCTTATGAGAGTGGTTCTTGTTCTTAGGACAGTCTTTTGCAAAGTGCCCTATCTCATCACATGTATAACATCTTATTCTAGATAGGTCCTTTCTATTGTTATGTCTATGATGAGAATTCTTACCTTTGAAGTGATGAGATTTTCTTCTGCCTCTCTTGGAGTGAACTGTGAGAGCTTGATCTTCACTTCCCATCTTCTCTTCTCGAGTTGCTATCCGAGCTTCTTCTTGAGAGCACTCTTCCCATAGTCTGCTGAACTTGACTAGCTTCTTTCTAGCACAGATTCCTTGGATGAAAGAATCCCATGACCTAGGAAGGCCATTCAAAGTAGTCATCACAATCTCTGCATTTTCCACTTCTTCATCAATAGCTTCTAATTGTTCCTTGATCTGAGAAACCCTTGTGAAGTAGGATTGGATAGTATCTGCATTCTGAATCTTCACATTCTTCAGTTGATTCCTCAGAGTCATCTTCCGGTTTATGTTCTTCCCTTCAAACAACTTGGTTAGGGCATCAAACATAGCTTTAGGTGTCTTAAGAGAGGACACCTGTGGGATAAGGTGATCCTTGATAGAATCAGCAATGATCCTCTTTTCCATAACCATCTTCTTCTTATGTAAGGCCTTAGCCTCATCTCCCTCTGGAATTGGAACCTCCTCATGAATGTAGGAGTCTAATTCATTCTCTTCCAGGACCAGGGAGATCATATACTTCCAGGCTCGGAAGTTATCAGCTCCCTCAAGCTTTTCATCAATCTTGGTATGATGAGACATCTTAACAGAGAACCTCAAATGGAAATACAAAAGATTTTAGATCTTACCAGGTTCAAGATGTCGGATCTGAAACTTGAGATGAAATCCTGTAGAGCTGGTTCAGGAGCAGATTAGGGTTTTGCTTTTCCAGAGTTCTGTCCACCCAAATGCCTTGAAATTTGTCCCTAACTTCGATTTTGGGGAGGAGATCAATCCAGGTCTGGGATCACTGAAAAATTCCTCTTCTGTGAAAATCCCTAATTCCCGGCAGCAGTGTCGGGTCTAAAACTGAAAAACCTCAGAATTGGATTCTGCTTCGATAGAAAGATGCGCCCTAAGGAGGAGAGTTATTCCACCTTACTTTTGCTGAAAATCTGTGGAGGAAGATCCACAAACTAGGAAGCCCTAGTTCCCGCAGCTGCACAGTGTCTTCTTGTCAGGTTAGCTCTGATACCATGTTAGTTTTTCAACATTAAGCTAGCATTATTAGGATCTTTAACTGAGAGAATAACAAGTACAACAATCAAACACAATAGATAATGAACACAATGTTTTTCCTCGGGGAAACCATAAAGGAGAAAACCCCGCAACTTCCTCAGAGATAGAATCAGCACCAAAACAGTAAAAGCCCCAAAACAGTAAGTGATCTCCAACAACAGTAATCTTCTTCTTGACTAGCCCCAGTGTCTTCTCCTTCCTCAACTATGCACTACACTTGAGTGTGGATGAGTTGTGTGATAAATAGAGACTCCAGTTCTCTATTTATACTAATCCTGACATGACTAAAACCCTACTAGGGCTGACCTCTACTAGGAGAGTCTAATAACCCTAGTTCCTCGAAACTATAGGGACTTTAACCCTTAGACAATCGGAGGGTTACTCACTATGAATTGACATGACTTGTTTACATTATTGATCCTCCCGATCGGAACATCGGGGCATGACAATATGACTAAATTACATTATAGATACATCCTGGAATAAACATCAGGTTACAATACATAAGATATATAGATGAATACATTCTGAAGTTACAAATACATCAACAAATCTCGACCAACGCGATCCAAAATCTTGTGTTGAAGGCCATACTGTTGGCCTTAGGTAGGATAGCGGGATTGGCATCTCTCCACCAGGATTCAAGGCCTTTGATGTTCTATGCGGTAGAGTGCATGTGTCCTACTATATATGACTGGAGTATCTCGCTGTTGAGCAACATGAAACAACAGCTCGCTAACTGCAAGATGGGGTGGGTGAGGAACTTCGGCTATGGAAGCATCTTTAGTACTTTATTTTTTGAGCATGTGCTGGGGATAAGCCCTAGAGTTGAGATTCCCCCACACATAGTTCGAGATCCGGCTCGGCTACGTGATGCAGAGAGCGGGAGGGGGGCGGGTGGCCAACCCCTACCCAACATATTTCTTTCTTTGGTGGCATAGACAAATCATCGCCATAGATGACTATCCCTATGCAGGGATCGACTTTCGTGGAGATTCGGACATGCCCATACCACCAAGCTCTGCATATGGAGATATAGGTAACAAATCGCAAATCCAACTTGTTTTTTGAATTATTATTTTTTTTGTGTGTTTTTTAATATATGGAATTAAAAATACATGTTTTTGGTGCGATGACACATAGTGATACTCTGTCATGTACATGCAGATGTGGGACCACGACAACCAGATGGTTTCCCTCGTCATCGACGGAGGAGAAGAGGAGATGAGATCATGGGCCTAGATGCGGAGCGTACGCTCCAAAGCATTCACACGAACTTCGTTCGTCTGACACATAGGGTTCCCATGGCGCAAGTCGAGGACTTACTTGAGGCCATGCAACGCCAGGTGGTTGGAGTACTACTGGCATGGGTTTGTTTATTTCGTCAGCTAGCTAGAGCCATAGTATGTTACCATGATCAGTACCCTCCTCCCCCACAGGCATAGAATCTTGGGGTGCATATTTTTTGTATGACCGTGTAGTATATTTTGGTGGCTTGGAAGCCCCATTTTTGTATATGACACTTATGTATTATGACACCACATTTTTGGACATATATTTTAATGAAAAATACCTATGATGATCGATTATTATCTTATTTACATGTGTAAATGTTTGTGAATGCTTATGGTCTATGAAACAAATGCCAATCTAGTACATAGTTAGCATATGAATCAATAACCTGATTAAAATTTCTTGTAATATGGATGTATGTTATGTTCTCAAATTGTCGTTCAAGCAACCTAACATGCAAGAACCTCTGTATCAAAGTCAGATCCCTAACATGATACAAGCCATTAAGCTATGAAACCACTAACTAAGAATCAAGACGTACCTCAGAAGAGTGAACACCATGTGAAATAGCATCACGCAATAACTCGATAACGACACTATACTCTGCAACATTGTTCGATGAAGGCTGTAAACAAACCCCTCCTGAAGAAAACACTTGAGCAGTAGGAGTATAAATCACCCAAGCAGTCGAAGCTGAGTTTTGATTGTGGCGGCTAGCACCATCAGTGAATCCTACATAAACCGAAGACTTTGTCAACATATGCCACAACAAACATAAGCTAGTAAAAAAACTTGATCACCACAAGTAGACCAAAAACTACACTATGCAAAAATGTACAATAATATACAAGAAGTCATCCTTGGCTGAAAATCATGCATAGTACTTCTTAAGATAGAGCCCATTTCTAGGATCCGCCAAGGCTGCCCCTTCATAATCTACTAACTCGTAAGAACCTTTCTCCAATACACGCTTGACAACATAAGGCCCATGCCACATGGGATTAAGCTTTCTTATCCCCAAGGGTTCCTTAGCTTGGTCCCACAAAAGAACCAAGTCACCTTCACTAAATATCCTTGGATGTACAGACTTATTATGATGGACCTTAACGCGGTGCTTATTAATCTCAAGAGCCACTAAAGCATATCGACGCTGCTCATCAAGCTGCTCCAAGTGGACCAAACACTCTTCCAATGTATAAGTGTCTGATAAAAGCTCCACGACTAGCTTCAAAGAAGGTATTTCACACTCAACTGGTAAAACCAACTCCACCCCATGCACAAGCTGATAAAGAGAAAAACCGGTGGCAGTCTTAACTGCGGTTCTATAGGCCCACAAAGCAGGATATAACACGATGTGCCAATTAGTCTTTCTTTGTGCGATGGTTCATTGGAGAATGGACTTAAGTGACTTGTTCACTGCTTTAACCTGTCCATTCGCTTGAGGATAGTAAGAAGAGGAATGTTCTTGCTTATACCCTAACTTCGAAGACAACTCTTCCATAATTTTGTTCTGAAAGTGTTTGCCATGGTCAGTGACAAGCTCTCTCGGGATGCCAAACCGGGTGATAATCTGGTTAAATACGAAATGCACGGCTATCTCACTGTCGGATTTAACTGTAGGCATAGCCTCTGCCCATTTCGTGAAATAGTCAACAGCCACAATAATATGATGGTGCCCCCCAGCCGAAGCTGGGTTTCAATCCATAAAATCAACCCCCAACTTGGTGAAGGGATCGACGGTGATGATCGGATGCAAAGGGGCAAGCCGAGAGCGCATATTGCGTGCAAACACCTGGAAAGGGTGGAACCTCTTGACCACATTAACACAATCTTTAAAGATGGACAGCCAAAAATACCTTGCTCTCAAGATTTTTTGGGCTATAGAAATCTCAGATAAATGACCACCACACGCCCCTCCATGGAAATCATTCAACACAACCTCAGCCTCCTCATGAGTTAAGCAACGACGTAAAATGGAATCAACCCCACGGCGGTACAAAGTGTTATCCACAATGAGGTAATTCTTTGATACATGACGTAATCGTCGACGCTCATCCCGTGAGAGGTAAGAAGGAACCTTCAAGCTTTGCAAGTAGACAATGATGTCCCCATACCATGGGTCAGTAGTCAAGATTAGAAATATGTGCTCATCAACGAATGAGTCCTCATGAACTTCTCCTTCATCCGAACTCAGAAAATCAGAGATAAGCTCAGCAAAAATCAATGACTTCTTTGACTTTGTCGAAACAAACTCAAGGTAAAACTCTTGCAATATCACAATCCACTTATTGTATTTTCCCCCTATCATCCTTCGAGTGAGGACAAACTGAAATGGATTAATGTGAGCTACAACGAGAGTTTGGTGAAGAAAGATGTAATGTCTCAAACGCTGAACTGCATGGATGGTAGCTAAGGCCAACTTTTCAACATGGGTATAACGAAGCTCTGTGTCAATAAGGTTTCGCCTAAGATAGTAGATGACATGCTCCTGAAGCTCCTCATCCTCTTGAACCAATACCATGCCAACCATCTCTTGAGACGCGGCCACATATATCACAAATTCATGGCTATAGTCGGGTGGACTAAGCATGGGGGTCGATGCCAAGGCTTTCTTCAAAGCATCGAAAGACTCATGGCCTCGCTCATCCCATACAAACAGAATGTCTTTCTTCAATAAACGCATGAAGCCTCTAGTCAAATTGGAAAAATTAACTACAAATATTCGCAAGAAGTTCACCATTCCTTGCAAACACTGAAGATGTCTAATGTTACGCGGGGGATACAACTGAAGTATTGCCTCAACCTTCAAAGGATCAACCCTTATACCCTCTCTAGAGACAATGAACCCTAGCAAGCGACCAACCTTCATGCAAAAGATGCACTTATGAGGATTTAACATAATTTGATAACGGCGACATCTTTCGAAAACCAAACGCAAATGATAAGGATGGCGCACCCTCAATTGAGAGTGAGCAGCTAAGTCATCCAAATACACTTCAATAATATTTTTAAGGTCGTGGAAGGAAAAGTTCATGGCCCGTTGAAACATAGCTCCAACGTTTTTAAGGCCGAAGGCCATTTTCGGGTACGCAAATGTGCCCCAAGGACAAATAAAAGCAGTCTTGTGTTGGTTCTCGGGTTTAATTTGGATCTAATTATAGCCAGAGAAGCCGTCCATAAAGGGGTAAACTTCGCTCCCCGCACACTCATCCAAGATTTGATCAATAAATGGTTAGGGAAATTATCCTTAGGACAGGATCGATTTAAATATCTAAAATCAATGCATACTCGGATCGTTCCTTGCTTCTTATCCATCGGAACGAGGTTTGACACCCACTCTGTCAAGGGAATGGGATAGATGAAGCCAGCTTTGATTAGTTTCTCTATCTCTGCCTTAATAGCAGGTGCTTTCCTAGGATTCATTGCTCTCAAACATTGTCGAATAGGCTTAGCATCCAGGTAGGTTTTGATTTCATGTTCGACAATGCGAGGGTCAATTCCTGGCATTTCTTCATACGAGTCACGAACAAGCGAACACATCTCGAAATTCTTTAAAAAGCTTGGTGTACTCTTTAATCTCATTGAGGGAACAATCTGCCGCAATGTACACGTTTTCAATATTGCCACAAACGCGAGAAATATTGATATGTATAGTCGGTGACAAGTAAGCCATGTTCCCTTCAGCATACTTATTAGGAGAGCCTAGCGGGACCACGGGCCTACCAATTTTCTCACTAAATATCGCCTTAAAGTCATCACGCTCAATATCATGAACCTTAAGGAGGAAATAAGATCTATGATGCAACTCTCCCCAAGGTTGTTTTGGCCCAGACATAGCCTCGAGAATAGCCTTGTCCGATGGAAAGATGTCATCGAGGCAATCACGTGAGTGAGATGACGACACTGCCCAAGAAGGCAATGTATAAGGGTCCTCCTCTTCCATCCACGAAGAGGAAGGACTAGACTCTACAACCGAATCAAGATTAGCTTGATAAGCCACCCTAGTTGTAGGCAATGGCATGTCCGTCTCGGCAGGTAAAGAAACTTCCCTCGAAGTACTCGGAGAAGGGAGAGTCCAAGAATCCTCCATATGCAAAGTGCGGAAAGGAATTGAACTCAACAACGTTGAAGCCTTACCAAGACTAGAATTGATCATAAGGATGGGCACGACACAACTAAAAGTTCCCATTAGCGAAGGATACATGCCTACCCCAATATTCTCAGTTGTCGGTTGAGAATGATTGATAACTAGGATCAAAGCTCCTGACGATGCTTTTGAACTAGAATTATCAAAGGATATTTGATCGATCCTCACCACTTTCCCATCCAAAGGAAAACAAACCACCCAAAAAAGTGACGACGTGACCACTTGCATATTGTAAATCCAGTTCCTACCAAGTAACAGATTATAGTCAAGGGGCGCATCAACCACATCGACCTCAATAGCAACGGTCTTCCCTCCTAATTGGACCTCAAGGGAAGGAAGAATTCCATGCAGTTGAAACGATCTTCCATCAAACGCAGTTAACATGTTTCCGAACTTAGACAACGCAGGAGAACCCAACCCCTTCCAACATGAAAAATACATCACAGAAGTCGTAGCACCCTCATCAATCATCGTGCGCTTGATGGTGTTGTTTAGACACTCTACATGCACCAAAAGGGACACGTAGTAAGGCAAGCGAGGCTGGACACCATGAGTTTCAAATTTGATCACAGAAGGAGAGCTTCCATCAACCACCCCAAGAGCAGACAACAAGGCTTTCCTTTTGCGAAGGACAAGTCTGAAGAACTTCTAATGCAGACATCGCACAAGGAGTCTGGCCCAAATCTTCGACGATAGAATAGTTCTGGACAGCTCGGGCATTAGGATTGTGCCACGAACGCTTTAAGACTCCCTTAGGAATGCGAGGCGGATCTTCAGGTTTATCACTAGGTTTTTCGATATGCAAAGAGCTCTCAGGTGGATCAGGTTCTTTCCCAAGGTCGAGTTGTGACGAACCATGATATTTAGAACGAGTCACAACATTTGTAGCATTCACCATGTTAATGCAACCATGGCCACTAGCGGTATTCGGTGGTTTTGGAGTCCCACCAGAAGAACTACCAGGATCCACGGTCCTTGAGTTCATATTTTGAATTTGTGGTAAATGATTTACTAGCACAGTTGGGCCCTGTGCTATGAACTTCGAGGAATCTTCCATTTGAGGGCACAAGTGAGTGAGGTGATCATCCCCACACGACTTACAAGGAAATTTGACCTTACGCTTAGGTTTCTTGTCCCCCCCAGCATTGTTTTTGTTGTTCTTGTCATTATTGTCATTTGCATTCTTATTTCCACCTTTTCGATTATTTTTACCTTTCTTTTTATTCCGTCCAGGTTGTTGGTTACCTTTTTGGTTCGACGATTGTACTGAAAGTACCTCCGTTGTTTGGGCAGGAAGAGACGAAGCCGTAGCTTATCCCGACGTAGGTTGTTTAATAGACAAATTGCTCATTAGGTTTGTAACCAAGCTTACGGGTTTAGTACTTGCGGAGACAACAATGCCATCAACATGTGGCCTAGGTTTAAGCTTAGGGTCGAAACTGGATCTAGGCGCATTCAGTATGATCTCATATAAGAGCCCAGATTGAGAATAAATCAAATCCAATTCTTGAGCTCTAAAGATAGCTTGCTCCTCGTTTTGCACTCTGGATGTGGAAACATCCTTCTCTATGTAAGGCAATAAAGACTTGAGGAACCATTCCAAAAGGAACTCTAGTGGTATAAAGGCCTTAATTAATCTCTTCCGTCTACGCCACTCTTGAATATGATCAGATATATGTGTCGCTTTGTCCTACCCAAATGTCGACAAGAGTTCAGTACTGGCATCGTAATGCACAGGTAGCTGAAATTGATTGAGAAAGGTTATAGCTAGGTCATTATACGATTTATAAGTCCCCCCAGGAAACTCTATATACCACTTCGCCATAGGCCCTGTAAAGGTGCATTGAAATAGTCTCAAACAAACCGAATCGTGATTCAAGGAATTTGAAGACACCAAAGGTGGAACGTCGTGACATGCTTACCAGGGCCTTCACCACTCTTATCCTCGAACTTTGGAATGTTCGAAGGAATATTGGTGGGAACGACCAGCCATGGCAGGTCCTGAGCAACCGGATCATTTGTCAGTCTCGACAAGTCAGGTAGGTTTAGCGTTGCAAGGAAAGGGACTCTAGGTTTAGGCGGTTGGTTCCAAGCTCCCTGATAAGGTTGGTTCAAATAGGGTAGAAAGCGGAAGTCCTGCTAAACGAAGAGAACGGCGGGGTGCCGCACCCGAATCCACAATGACTCAACAAAAAGAAAAGACTCAATCTAACTACGCAACCCTAAGCAAGCTGACGTCCACAGAGCACACTCCTAAAAAATCTACAGCCGAAAACAAGCAAACCAAGGGGAGGATATGTGAGCTCCTGAATGCAGCAAGTATGCCTCGCCTAGGAGAGGCTTGAGACTCCCATACACTACAAGCAGAGGTTCGTAACCAATTATACTGACCCTCAGCTTCAATGCATAAAGCCACTGTGTTGTCCGACCCCTACCTGGTCAGGACACCTACAGAATAACCTCTGCAAGTACCCCCTGTGATACCTAGCTAAGGCAACTAAAGTCACCCCAATATAATCAATGCTCAGGTGGACAATCGCAGGAGGGATCGACCGTATGGGAAGGGTAGCAAAGCCCGAAGCCTGAAAGCACAACTGGTACCCCAAGGGTGCACCAATCAATACCTCAAAGGCCCCCAGATATGAATACAATCCTAGAAACATCTCCGACGCTCACAAAAATGACCAAGGACTATCCCAATCACAATTGCTTATGCTGCCTCATGCTTAACTCCCGTGTAAGAGGAACATCCTAAGAAACACTAATTATACCAAGGATTTCACACTCTCTCCTGGACAGACACCTAATTGTTGTTGTTTAGTAGTCTTGGAGAATTGACTCACAATGAACTATTCCAAGACTCTAAAACCTAATCTTGTTTGTGAACCCTATAAAAGAAAAATGTGTAGTTCATTTTATTTAAGCGTTGATTTTAATGGTTGTCATTACTCAAAACGAAATGACTGTGAAACTAGTGATATGAAGACTCAGCAGTGAAATAAAAGTGCACACCTAACAAACCATGCCAAGTGCAAATCTTTGTAGATTGAAAAACAGGGTATGCCATTACATTAGATGCAAAACTTTTCCTTCAAATGAGAATGCAATCATTCCTAAATGAACACCTGACTATAATTCAATAAGAAAAACCTAATGCAAGTCCCATGTGAATGGAAGAATGCAAGGATGCATAATGATGCAAAAGCAAGATATTTTTGTATTCTTTTGAAAATAAATGAGATATAAAAATCACTAACAGACTCTACAATTCTCAGACCCTGCAACCACTCACAAATAGAGGCCAAGCAAGGCACCAAGAAAAAAGATACCTAATGCACTAATCCCAAAACAAAAAGAAGAAATGAATGAGAAGAATAAAACCTAATTAAAAACAAATCAAAAGATGTCTCTGGTCAGAAATAGAGGTTGTATATAGACACCAACAGTACCTAGAAGACGCATCAATCATCAAAACTCACCCAACAACACTCAATCCTCCCTAAAAAGCTCAAAATCAAAGCATACGCGACTATATGCAGTAAACCTGCGTACATACGCAATAATTAAAGAGAAAACCGCATGTACAAGCGACTGTAATGCAAATACTCGTGTACAGGTAGAAAAATAGGGCAAACAGATAAGCCAAGACCAAATTACTCCTATGGGACACTACTAGGAAAACATACCTCCATACCCGACACAGAATCAAAGAAATAAAGAGCAATTTAAACCCATTGAATACCCAATCCCCAAAGAAAACTAACTAGGAACCTCTCCAGCAGAGTCGCTAATTCTGTTACAGAGAGAAAATTCCTATGGCTTTGGGGTACCACAACAAACAGTATGACACCAGAAATCAATATTTCCCAATATGCAAGAACAATAAGCAAATCTAACACTAAGGGATATCGAATCATACCTTATTCCGGACGGTTGAAATAGATCCCCGTTGAGATTTTCCAATGCAATTGCAATTACAATTTGCTCTCAACAACAGCAAACAAAGCAAGCATATGTATATATATATATATATATATATATATANTGTTAGAGCTATTCTAGCATATATAATCAACCATGTATAAGCAATTAAACACATCCATGGATTCAATATTTATATTCAAAATGCACATGAATTGCACAGGAAAATATATTTCTATTAATAAAACAAAGATACAATAGTGACAAACTCTGTCGGCACTTATGCAAACTGGAGAAACTGAATCATCCACCACTTCAATCCTCCATTTCTTTAAAGCAAGCTCACAAAGCAAAGGCAAGATTAGGAAGAACACTATCTGCTCCAAGGGATAAAGGGATGGAGACTCAAGTATAAGCAAAGCTGAGGCAATAATGGACTATACTTTTCTTGCTCTTCAATTTCTCCTCTTCAATGTATTCAAGGGGTTCCTTATATAGCACTCCAAAGAGGTAATGGAGGGTCGAATCCGAGCGTTCTCAAGGCAATTGGAAGGCCAAGAGTCAAGTTATTCGAACTCATATGAGAAAAACTCCAAAAATATTTGGACTTATGCACACATCCTGATGTACGCGGGTTTGAGGTCAAAAGTAGCGTGTACACACAAGTATAGCTTTAAAAGTCGCGTACAACAATAAACAGGTGTTTTTTAGGGATGATCTTGAAACATCAATGTATAATACAAGTCCATGGGGTCTAAAGAGTATGCAAAGGGACAAGGAAGGCCATAAATATGTGATCTACCTGGTGTGGTAAAATCAGTTGTAACAAGATGTTTCTTCTTTTATTCTAACGATTGGATAAGCTAATAAACCTTCAAGTAGTGTGTACACACAAGTATAGCTTTAAAAGTCGCATACAACAATAAATAAGTGTTTTTTAGGGATGATCTTGGAACATCAATGTATAATACAAGTCCATGGGGTCTAAGGAGTATGCAAAGGGACAAGGAAGGCCATAAATATGTGATCTACCTGGTGTGGTAAAATCAGCTATAACAAGATGTTTCTTCTTTTATTCTAACTATTGGATAAGCTAATAAACCTTCATGTTGTTAAATTTAGTGCAACTACGAGACCCATTCTCAGCGAGGATGGTACCCTAGTCATTTAACCAGGACAGAGTAAGACTCTAGAAGGTACCCTAAGGCCCCTAGTAGTCTCCTGGGGTTTTTGGTCTGGGACCAAGCAGGTTGATGCCATGGAAAAACCCCTAGCATATGGCTAGGGCCCCTATGTGCCTCTAGGGTATTCTGGTATGGGACCAGGGACACAATGTCCAAGTAGATCTTGTAGGTAGAGGCAGAGACATATTATGGTTTGGGACCGGGGATGCAATGTCCAAGTAAGTCCTGTAGGTAGTTGATCAACTTTCAGTTTGGGACTGAAGCTCAGCTTAGTATTGAGTAGCATTCTTCGAGATAATGGAGGACCCGTTCAGGGTCCAGGGATTTATCAACATGATTCATTATGGGACTGAAACTCAGCTTAGGCTTGAGAGCCATTCTTTAAGAATAGAAGATAATGATGTGTGATGTCTCCTCTCTTAATCGGTTTTTGCTAGGTTGCTTCTCAAGGGACCGACCACCCCTTGACGATGTCCCTAGCACCTAGCCCTTCGGAGCAGTATTGATGACCAAAGGATTGTACCATCCATTTTGGATATTTCCCTTATATAATGATGATAAAATATAATATATAACTATGTACCTTGAGAGAGAAAAAATATTACTGGTCTTGTTGGTTTGATAAAAGAATTGTTTGTCCACCTTTTATGGCTCACCTTATCTTATGGGTATGTGGGTTGTTTTATTGTGACTCCCTTGGTTGACTCTTGGTCCTTTATCTTACTTGGTTACTTTATGTTTTTAAAAGGACCTTCGACCCACTTATTGTTTATTGTTTTATTATAAAACTTTTGGACTGTTTACTTTATGTTGGACCTTTTAACATTTATTTTATGATTTTATTTGGACCCTACTGTTAGGATCTTTGGTACCTAAATTATTTTATGGTGTATTGTTTCTTACCCACCTTATATAAGACTAAGGTTTTCGTTCATTTGAACACATCCTTTAGGTGAAGCCTCACTTACCTACCTGTGACTATTCTGCTTGCATGACCTACCTACCTGCGCGTGACTACTGTTGAGTGCGACTCTTTCTCCCATGTGACTGTTGTTGACCGTTCTCTCGTCCATGTGAATTCCTATGCATGGATACCTCACGCGTGTCTTACCTCTCCACAGCATTGGGTCTACGATCCTTCTAGATCCTCCACTGTCTACACCTGCGAGTTTCTCCTACACGTGGATAGCTCCCGCGTGTCTTACCTCTCCACGGGGTTGGGTCTACGATCCTTTGGATCCTCCACCGTCTGCACTTGCGGGTTTCTCTTGTGCATGGATACCTCCTGCATGTCTTACCTTTCCATGGGACTAGGTCTGCTATCCTTCTAGATCCTCCACTGTATGCACCTACAGGTTTCTCCTACGCGATCGGATACCTCCGCGTACTCTCCACCGTGACTGCACCTATGGGTTCCTCCTACGTGATTGGATACCTCCGTGTAATCCCCAACACTCTCCACTGTGACTGCACATGCAGTTCTATTCAGCATCACTGGATACCTTCGCGTGATCTCTAGCATCCTCCACCATGTCTGTGTGATCCTTCACCGTGACTATATTTTTGGCTCTTTTTTGCTGCGTCACAAACTGAGATATCGTGTAGCTCTTCACTACCTCAGCTGTTTGATTTTTCTCTTTTGTAGCATGAATTGTTTGTCCTTGCTCAGTATGACTATGGGTCACTTCTGAGTGTGAAGTTTATCGCTGCCTGTGTGTGTCAGTGCTTCGTATGGTTGTGTATCTCTGCTTAGCGTGATTGCACTAAGTATGACTGAGTTGCTAATTTGATTAAAGGATATGAGGTCTATTTACTTCTACATGAACCCTCTCTCTCTCAAGGTACGTAATGTGTTTACCTAGATTGACTTATCCCTTCGGTGACAAGATCAAACTTAAAAGTATCTGAGTATAAGGATGATTCCAATAATGGTTATGATTCTTTAGTATTGTTATCTTATGTACGTTATTTATTTTATTTACTATTTTGTTACTGTACATGATAATTGGTGAATCATCTCAAGGACCAACTTTAAAGCAGCGAACAACAGAGTGTTAAAGTTGTATCAACCTTAACACAGTGACTAACAGAGTGTTAAAGTTGAAAGAGATGAAAATTATGTTTAATTTTATTGCAAATCAAATTTATTGAAATAAGTACTATTATGAATCTAACCTTGTGTTGTTTATGCATTGAAGTATATTTATTCCTGTTAAATCTGAAGTCCAGGGAAATTTTTAGGGGCGAAATTTCGCCAATTGGCTATTTTTTGGGTTTTTTCAAAAAATAAATTCGCTCATTGGTCATTTTTAGTGTCTAATGTCGCCTATATTTACATAAAATGTGTTTTTTATCATAATATTCGCCAAAATTTACACATTTCAGTGTTAATTTTATGTTTTATATTTAATATTCTCCTACCTATCTATAAACATTATTTTTTCAACCCAAAACAATCACCTAGAATACTATACTTAAGTATACTATTAGAATCCTTAAAAAATACCCTGGATTCTGAACCTAACCTTAAATTTCAACACATGTGGCAGGCATTGCTTATTTATAAGCTTGATGATTATTATAGAATCCCCTATTACAATGAGAGATCTTATGTGATTAGAATAAGGAATTATGAGCATTGAAGGAGGGCATAAGTCTTAGCTTGATTGTTGATAGTTATTCTAAAACCCCATACATAATGCAACTATAAATTTCTTCAGAATTGAGGATAATCCCCAACACTTAACATCCCTAATAAATATTGTTTGTTAATAAAATTAATATTAAATCATTTTATTTTCTAAATAAAATTTACAAATTGATATCTATGCGTTGACCACCTAACCAGCGAAGTGGAAAACCATGTACCATGAAGACAAGCAAAAGTGTACATAGCATTCTTTTTCAAGCTTAAAAAAACTTAGCAGGGCAATTTTGCCTGCTTCTCCTCTTCTTCTTCACCATGAAATTTCCGCACCCCTGTGTAGGATTTTGTAAGGATATGTAAGCATTATGGTCAATTTTTGTAAAACTTAGTTTCCTATGACTATATCTTTAGGGAAGTCCTTTCATCGAGTGTTTTTTTCCTTGGATAATCAAATTTTCCTTTAGCAATTTTAATTATTTGAGTTTTTCACTCAAAATTCCTCCAAAGTGGTGAAAGACATTCTAACGATCGATCTCATGAGGTGATTAAGGCCTAGGAGTGTTGTATATTTCCATGCTAGACATTATCTAGATTCTTGCGAAGTTTCATTAAGTTTTGCTTAGTATTTTTTATTTTTTTGTAATTAAAAAATGTCCCTCTACATAAAATGTTGTATTATAAAAGAGGGATAAGTGGCTCTTAGTGCCCATATATAGAGGCATGGGTACTCAAAATAAATGGCATGAGACCCCTTACACCCTTGGACCAAGTTTTGAGTCAAGTCATTAAGTTTTGATAAGGTTATGGTCAAATTTTTCTGAGTCAGTGAATTTTCAGCAAAAAAATGATTTAATTAAAAATATTGAAAATTGCCTAAGTAAAAAATCAAATGTTTTTTTAGGGAAATTTTTATGTCTAATCCTGGGGGACCAAGGAAAATTTAGAAAAAAAAATCCCTAGCACCCCATTCTACCCATTGTTCACCTTTATCTTATGTGGGGCATTTTTTCTCTCTCATGGGGGCACCCCACTTGATCTTGTACATGTGAGACAAGTGTAACATTGAGAGGGGGTCCTCTCTCCCTCTATTTTCCTTTAAAAGGAGGCCTCTCCTCCTCACTTATGTGACAATATTTCTACTTCCTCACGCTCTCTCAAACTCTCATGCTATTTTTCTCTCTTGCTCTCATTTTTGTGGGCCATTTGTAATTTCCAGTCATATGGTTTTTAATAAAAAAAACTTAGGAGATGTTGTGTTTTTTTGGTGGTGATTTGCTCATGCATTTACTTGCTTGCATATGCCATTGGAGTCCAAGGAAGCGAATTTATTTTCTTTGGTGAGATCTTTTCATTTTTGTTATAGATCTTAAGAGTTTTTTCCCTTTGTCTTTAATAAATTCAAGCATTTTTTGGTTGAATAGTTTGATTTATTGAATCATTGTGTAGAATGTCACATTTTCTAGCGTTTGTTAAGCATATCTTACAAGTTGCAAGTCATCCAATATTGGAGAGTGGAATTTCTTGGTTGGATACCCCACTTCTTCAACCATTTGAAGTTAAACGAGCTTCTTCTCTTCCATTCCTTCAAAAAAATATGCATTTCAATTTTATTTCACATTTGTGCATCTAAAAACTATTTGATTCACTCATTTGCAAGTTTTATTTGAATCAAATTACTTGTTTGAATTTCATAAATTGTTCTCATAGTTTTACCCTAACATCAATAGTGTCTCAAAGTGATTTTGGGCAATTTCTATCATTATTTTACTTGCAGTTTTTTTTGCGGGTTTTTAACAGTAAAGGAGAAACTCTGCCCAAATTTAGCTAGAAAAAAGTGTAAAGGGTTCCCAAAAGGAACTACTTCAAATTACATTGCCAAGAGGGGCCAAAATCTCTCCTCTTATTTCCTTCTCTTCAATAGTGTTGAAATTTATTTTTTCTTTGTAAAGTCCAAGAGAGTCTCTTCGGCCTAAGACTCTTTTATTTTTCAAGTTAAGTTTATTTCTCTAATTTTCAGCCACCTAGTGCATGCAAAGGTAGTTGGGTTTTACCACCCTTCCATTGCAACAAAGGAAGGGCTATGATTTAGTTTACTAAATTTGGGCAATTATGTTTAGCCACTCATTGCATGCAAAGATAGTTGGGCTCATGCCACTCTTGCATAGCAAAAGAAGGGTTATGACTTAGTTTCGTTCTTTGTTTCAGTGAGATTATTTTTTTCTCCACCTCTTCCTTTTGGAAAGAGGATTGAGTGGCTAGATTATCAATTTATTTCATTATTTTATTTACTATTTTCTCCACACGTTGCATGTGAAGTGGCTTTTCCCTCCTGCAAAATTGTGCTGGCTAGTTTATGTTTGCTTTGAGTAACAATTGTCATTATTTTGTTAAAAAATAAACCTTGCCCCACTTTTACCCTGTGTTTTCTCCCCTTGCCGATTCAATCAATCCTGGGTGACAAGAAAGGTCAAAAGATCGAGTGGCTAGAATAATTAGGCATTTAACAACTTATTTGGAAATTGAGAAATTAAAGATTAGTGTGTGGAGCTAGAGGGGTAGACACTGAAGAGAGCCTCATGGCACTTTGTGCCGTCCTGTTGAGCCCCTGACTTATCCTTGGAGCTGATTTGTGGAGCTAGAAGGGAACCTTATTGTTCTCTTATTGAGCATCCAATAGTTTCTCTCAATCGAAGGATAAGGATTAGAGGTAGTCACATTAGGTAGATTTTATTTTTTCTGTAAAAACACTAAATCCCCTAAACTAAAGTGAGACTTAAAATTTTTTTTGCAGAACCACTTGCAAAATACTTTCGTCACTTGTCATCTCATATTTCCTTTCACAACATTTTATTCAAGTTCTTTTTCACTTCCAAGCAAGTATTTCAAGTTTCAAATCCATTGTGTTGCTAGACAAGATATATTTTCAAGTAACCTATTTTTATTTTCGAATGTTTTAAGGTTTGGAAGTAAGTTGTAATTCTTTTGTGCGTCTTTTGTAAATTTATTTCATTAAACAAGTAGTGGTATATTGTAACTTTTAAATCCCAATAGATAAGGCATTGGTATAGTTAATGTTTGGTTGTTTCATTCTTTAGCATTATTTGGTTGAGTTTCTAGCAAGGTTTGCATGTTATTGAATATCTATTTGACATTGCATAGTTGCTTGTCATTCAAGCCCTTAGACAACTTAATTAAAATTTAACTCCTAAAATCAATCGTAATAAAATATTTAAAAAACCTTAGTAAATAGGGGCTACCCCCTTTGGCTCCTTTATGAGTTGTGCCTAAACGAAGGAGTTGAGAATCGAGGTGACATTGGGTCCTCACCTCATAGCTTGCCCCCAAGGACACACTGAATGGGTTGAAGACTTCTCCATATTTGGAGGTGTGTTAGGCCGCAATGCTATATATTCATAATTTATAAATTTCATAAAATTATTTATTACAAAGAGTAGAAAATGATAATATTTTTCACCTTCCTTATCTTTTCATTATATTTCACATACAACTCATTTTTTTTAATTGAATGTTTAATTCAGATTGGATGTTTGAATGTTGAATAGAGAATGTTAAGTTTAATATTAATTTTGCATTTACTTTTCTTTTAATTATTAAAAAAAATGAATTTAATTATGTAATTATAATAATTAATCAAAAGATAAATTTTAATAAATTTTATTTTTATTTTTTATCTTCAAATATTATATTTTAAAAAATATGGCTTAATAAATAGTTAAAATATATCTTAATATTTAATTGATTAAATAAATTATACTACTATAAATATTTAGGAATGTCAATTTACTAAAATGGCAATTTTATACCAAAGGTAAAGATGATTATTGACTTAATGATGGATTGATTATACAGAAACCTAAATACTACACATAATCATAACCTAAATACTAAAAATACTAAATTATTTTTTTTAACACTTTATTTGATCAATATGCCAAAATTATTAATTTTTTTTTTCTATTTTGACATGCAGGCATTGTTGGGTAATGGTTCTCGGACGATATGAAGCACCCAAAGAAGGTTTGGTGTGGTGTCCAAGTATTGGAGGATGAAATGTTAATTTGAATATATTTAGTGATATGCAACTTAAATTATGGTGTGGTGTCCAAGTATTGGAGGATGAAATGTTAATTTGAATATATTAAGTGATATATAACTTAAATTATAATTAAAAAAGTAAAGTAATTATAAGTAAAGAGAATTGGAATTATAAGAAAAATTAAAAATAATAATTAAATTAATTTAATAATTATTTAATATTTAAATATTATTATTTTTATTGATAATTTTTTAATAAATTAAAGTATTATTAGATCATTGTTCTGGGCAATATGAAGTACCCAAGGGTTTGGAGATGAAATGAAGATTTGAACATATTTAGTGATATATCATTTAAGTAATTCTAATTGAAATAAAAAAAAAATTAAAAAAATAATAATGAAAATAATTTGATGTTTAATTATTATTTTTAATTAAATTAAATAATATAAAAAATATTAATAATTAATTTAATATATATATATATACTTGATTTTGTCCGCAACAAAAAAAATTATGAAATGAAAAGTTTATTTCAAACGTCAAAGCAAAGCAATGTGGGAAAAGTTGTTTCTTAAACTAAGATTACATTTTAAAATTAATTAATGATATTACATCAAAGTTTAAAGCAAAGCATCAAAGCATTCAGAAATTAAAGCAAAGCATGGTGTAAAAAGTTGTTTCTTAAACTAGGATTATATTTTTTAATTAATTAAATAATAAGGTTTAAAGTTTAAAGGTTTAAAGTGTAATGAGAAGTTGTTTCTTTAAGGTATCATTATATTTTAAAAATAATTAGTGAGTGTATGTGTATAATTAACACATGAAATTTAAAATATATAATTATAACTTTTAGTTTTTGTACTAGTTTAAAAATATTAATATCATTATATTTTAAAATAATTAGTAAGTGTATTTGCATAATTAACACATGAAATTTAAAATATATAATTATAACTTTTAGTTTTAAGGTATCATTATATTTTAAAATTAATTAGTGAATGTATGTGTATAATTAACATATGAAATTTAAAATATATAATTATAACCTTTAGTTTTTGTATTGGTTTAAAAATATTAATATCATTATATTTTAAAATTAATTTGTGAATGTATTTGTATAATTAACACATGAAATTTAAAATATATAATTATAACATTTAGTTTTTGTATTGGTTTAAAAATATTAATATCATTATATTTTAAAATTAATTAGTGAGTGTATTTGTATAATTAACACACGAAATTTAAAATATATAATTATAACTTTTAGTTTTTGTATTGGTTTAAAAATATTAATAAAATTTTGTATGATGTTTTTTATAAAATTTGTTTATTTGTGGGATTCAAATTACTTTATGAAAAATGTTTTATATATGATGTGTTTGAATTTTTTAATTAATTTGTCATATATATATTTTTTCTCTTGAGAAAAAAAACCTTTATTCATTCGAATAACATGAACAACTCTTAACGAGTTTACAATTATGCTTTGTAGAACAAAGCTTACAACATTTCTAGTTCTTAATTGTTTGAAGTGTTTCAAACAACATACAGATTCAAAATTCTTCTTGGTAGACAAAATCATTTTTGAGGTTCAAGAGTATCAAGACCATTTTTCTCTTGATCTTAGTTCTTTGTTGCTTTCCTTTCGCGTTGACAGAGCTGAGCAAATACTATATCCTCATGAGGCTCATAGCAGAATGTAAAACAGAACGACTTCACCTTCACCTGAGACCTCTCCTTCTATGATCCCTGGTTGGATAGCTAAAGCCATTTTAGACAGTGTGTCTGCCCCTGTGTTGAACTCTCTGTAGATGTGGTTGAAATGAATTATTTCAAATGAGGGCTGTAAGGAGCGGATAGCCCTTAACAAATTCTGTAGGTGTGGGGCTCTTATGTTGTTCCTTCCTTGCACCCATTCTATCACTGTTTTGGAGTCCCCATAGATATTCAACTTATCTATCTGCTTATCCTTTGCTATCTTGAGGGTAGCCCATAGTGCTGAGAGTTCAACTTTGTTATTAGTCGCCCTACCCAGTCCCAACTTGAAAGAGATATTTGTCATATATATATAATTCGTCTTGATAAAAGGTAATTCAACCATTTATAATAATAGTAGTTGGTTATTTAGTGAATTTTATTTTATCACTTATGATCTTTTTGTTAACAACATACATTGGGTGGATGGTTCAATTAATTAAGCAAACTCTTCGGGATAAACATTTATTTTCCAAGAAGAAACCCTTATAAACTTCCCTATATTTTATGGGTGTTTCCTATTGTAAACACATCAATGTTGATTTTGATGCTTAACATGATATGGATATCAAATGAAGCACGCAATGAAAATAACAAGCCTAGAGATTGACCTCGAGACCTCCTTCATGAAGATCAAAGCAATCAATCACTCAAGCTAGCACATTAAAGTAATAATTTGTTATGTATGTATGTAAAAAATTATCTTCTTTGTGTTTAAAACAAAACAATACATTATATGTCACTTTAGCACAAAAAAACATATGCTACAATATATGTATGTATGCAAACAAAATTTTCCTTATCTTTATTTTAATTTAAAACAAAATGATACATTATGTGTCACTCTAGCACAAAAAAACATACATTGTAAAATAAATCTTAAAAATGATAGTATGGAGGGGACTCCAACCTAATCCTAAAAAGGAATTATTGATTAGTCATATCCTTAAAATGAAAAGAAACATAAAAAAAAGTTAGAAGAAAAACCCAACCTTACATAACTAGTTGTAGGAAAATATAGAAATGAAGCCTACAATCTACAAGCTTAAAGCCTATATAACTCAAATAAAAATCCTTACTCTATGATGTGATTGAGATACTCCACCCTCATGCTTTGGATTAGTAATACACCATCTTAGGAGTGCACAACATTATTTGAGAGGTCATCTGCAACTTAATTATGTTCCCTCATTGTATGTTGGAAAATCATCTTTCAAAATTAAGATATCATCTCCATATCTATACATATGACCACACAAATCCAAGTTTTTATCACTAAAAATATTCTTCACCCACTCTATAACCAACATTTAATCACCATACACCTTTAGCTTCAAAAATCCCATCTCAAGGGATATAGATCGTTTTGAGCATTTCCTTGTTGTTTGTTCTCCATTCTAAACTATAATAGAAAAGAGTACCAATTGGTATCCAAGAGAAAAATCCCCCCCTCCCCCTCACGCTCACCCTCACCCACCTCACCACCCCAACCCCACCCCTTGACTCCACACTACCCACGGTTTCCCTAGATTTCTCATTAAAGAAACCATGAAAAATAGACTTATCTATGAAAAATTCATAGACAACCCTCTCCTTTTTATTAGTGGGAATCTAGTTGGTCATTAATTAAGTACTATGTACCTTATGGATAACCTAGAATATAGAGACGTTCCTTCCTTTAAAAGTGGATTCTTTACAATATATTCATATATTCCATAACACAATTGAGGGAAATGAGTGATGTTCTTGACTTACAACCTTATCTTCCCACAATTTATCCAAAGCCTCCTCGATACTTTTACCCTACCACACCCCTTTTCCTCATGTCATAATCCTTGTTCTTATTGATGACCTTGTACCTCCAATAGTTGGAAGTCTATTGTATTTGACTAATACTTGTATTGATATTTCCTTTGTTGTTGGCCTTGTTGCTCGATATGTGCAAACGCCCCATGAAAGTCATTGGAAAGGAACTAAAAGGATACTTCAGTATTGTTATCACACAAAGTGTAGCTACCCACTTGAGATATCCTATTTGATACGGTAGAGGTAAGGTTGCTAATTGGTGACATCGCAAGGGCCTCATCCACTACAGGTAAAATGTAGTTGTCACACCAAATGGGATCTTGTTGCTTTAGATCAATCCAGATAATGATCAAGGGGGAGACCCTACTAGCTTAAGAGGGCTAGCGCGCCCACTCAAGACACTCCTAGGGTTTGGAAATAGATAAAAGAGGAGAGATAGTGAGCGGATAAAACTAGATCTATAGAATAAGTATCGTATATAGATTAGGGCCAAGTTGGGGAGGCTTAGTAACGATAGGAAATAACCCAACTAGTTTGAGATTTGTACCATAAATGGTTTAAGGAAGTAACCCTAGTGAGCTCTAGCCAAATAAAAGAAAACCCTAAAGGGACCCACCTAGGGTGTTTGCATAAGTGGACAAAGTGGACCCAAAAGAGTAGATCAGGGCACGAGATGACTAGATCGAGGTGCTTGAGGATTGGATCTATGGTTTTGAGGTGGTTTCAAGCATACCCATCTGACAAATCTGAAGAAACAACCACCCACCCAAGAAGGGTGCCCCCACCTAGAGTGACTAGTGCTAGATCCCAAGGAAAATGGAGTCTGATTAACATGAAACTTGAGATCTAGGGTTTATTCATTTATCTCCAAGTGGGTTTTGATGGTTGTCATAAAAAAACTCACTGCATCTATCAGATCTACAAAACTAGGGTTTTAAGAAAGAGGGTTTGGTTGTGACAATTAGTTCAAAAACCCAAAACAATAAAATATATGCAAACGTACCTGGAAATACTTGCTACTAACATTGTATGATGATGATCTCTCCTTTTCGATCAATTACAAGCATTTTCTATGCCTCTCCAAGTGAAATCGCTACCTCCTCTTAGATTCCAACCGCTCCCTCCTCCTGCAAAAGAGATCTGCTATGAGAATCGATTTACAAAAGGATAGATGAAATGGCGACGAAATATTAATCAAATAACATCAAGATGACCGTAAGACACAATAAAGATACTCCCTGATTAGAGGAAATTTGGGGTCTAAAATTGGCCTCATAAGAAAACGAGCCAACAATAAATTCTTGTGTGTTGGAATTCAAGAACCAATAGGATTTCAATAAAATGAGTCAACCATAATGGTTGAATTGACATATTTGTCATTAAAAAACTACTTTATTTTTTTGTATTTTCAACAGATCTCCCTATGTTTTTACTCAAATTTTGAGCAAAAGGGCTTGTTGGATGAGGAATTTAATTTCGCATTCAACAATAACCCACACTGCATGCTTTTGATGGACTTTGCTGCCCCAAAAACAAGAAATACCTGAAAAATGCGATGTCATCATCACGTTTCATCACATTTTTCAGGTATTTCTTGTTTCTGGGGCAGCGGGGTCCATGAAACGTATGCAGTGTGGATACACGTTGGATGCGGAATTAAATTATGCATCCAACAAACCCTCTCGCTCGAAATTTGAGTAAAAACACAAGGATATATGTTGAAAATACA
The DNA here is from genome assembly GCA_001517045.1 of Pseudotsuga menziesii. Taxonomy (NCBI): domain Eukaryota; kingdom Viridiplantae; phylum Streptophyta; class Pinopsida; order Pinales; family Pinaceae; genus Pseudotsuga; species Pseudotsuga menziesii. The sequence goes on from LPNX010189928.1 coordinate 62,017, forward strand.
AACAAATAAAGCAGTTTTTTTTCCCTCTAAAATTAATAAATATTATTTTATTATTTTATTATTTTCCTTATGAGGCCCATTTTAGACCTCAAATTTACTCTAATGATCCAAGACGATTTGAGAGGACGATATGGAGCTCAGTCACAATAGTGCCCCTACCCAAACGCTTCCTTCACCAAATGGATGGCAACCTGCAAAAATATTAGAAGTGCATAGATCCACAAGAATGCTAGAGAGAAGAAGACTTTCCAATCTCCATACAAGACATTCGACAAATCTTCCACATTAGAGGAAATTTCAACTCAAAAATGGGCCTCCTAAAATGAACTAATAAAATAATAGTTAAAATAATAAAATAATATTTATTAATTTTGGAGGAAGAAAAGAAAAAAACTACTTTTTTGTTTGTATTTTTGACATATCTCCCCATGTTTTTACTCAAATTTCGATCGGGAGAGCTTGTTGGAAGCGGAATTAAAAACGAGTACCCACTCGACATACTTTTGACGGATCCCGCTACCCCAAAAACAAGAAATACCTGAAAAAACGGAATGATGACATCATCATTCCGTTTTTTCACGTATTTCTTGTTTTTGGGGTAGCAGGGTCCGTCAAAAGTATGCCGAGTGGGTACTCGTTGGATGCGGAATTTAATTCTGCATCCAACGAGCTCTCCCGATCGAAATTTGAGTGAAAACACAGGGAGATATGTCAAAAATAAGAACAAAAAAAGATAGTTTTTTTTATGATACCTATCCCCAAATTTATATTAAAGAAGTGTTTAATACCTATACGGTATTTCAAATTTAAAGCAATTTCATTGGCTAACACATGATGACATGGAATTTGAATAAAAGTTAAAAGGCCCATTTTGAGTTGAAATTTCCTCTAATGAGAGTTTCTGCAAAATATTTTATTAATACAAGAGTTTGAGAGCCAAAAGTCCCTTTCACAAATGAGAGAGCATCTCAATATATAGATATCTCAAGTACATAAAACCTAGATCCAAAAAGATCAAGGGTAAAGATCATAAGATAAAATCATCCTAATCTACGACCAGGATTAGTCGGATACATCTCACATGGATCAACTCACAAATATAAGCGGGCGCATCACTAGAAATGCCTAATGAGGGGCGCACCACATAAAATATGACTAATAACCACAAATTATCCACATTGTGGGGTTAGGAGGTTATGTTATCCTTCACTAGCATGGCCCCATGGCATAAAAACAAGGTGTGGTGACAAATAATATAAATGAGTGATAAAAATCAGTAGGGTGTTTCCCTTAAAATACATCAAAACACCCTTAAACTGCATAAATCAAGGATGTGTGGACCCCAAGTGAAGTGAGGCTAATTTCAGATGATGAATGTGACCCAAACACTGTGCCTCGGACCAATTCCATGCCATTCCTTTTCCTCAATTGCCCAAATTGATTTCCTCATTAGCCATTTTTTATTATTAAAATGTTGCCTTGGGAACATAAAACAACCAATATATCACAAGGTACTAAACATTGAATCCAAATGACTGCACAGATGGATCTAGGACCATGGTATTATGGTACAATCGACTAGTTTCAACCCAAGGTTCTCTCTGGCACCTCATGAGATCTTAATTTTTTCCACATTGTGTTTTATTTTCATTTTCCCCAGGCAAAACTGCTGCAAAAAGGCCCAGGGACCCATATATGTCCTGTAACTACCCGAAACGGAAAACTAGTTGCACCACTAGACTTAGAATGTCCAAATCAACTAGGAATGAGTACTCATACACCATATGTCCATCACAAAGGTACATCAGAGGCCCCATCCATGTCAGAACCATAATAATAATAAAGCATGTAAATTCTAATAATCATAAAATACTACAAGCCATCATAACAAATCACCATATGAAGAATAAATATGTCTAATGAACACTTGCAAACCATAAATAGTCATCATCTATGAATCTTTGTCTATAACTCATCCTGGACCCTACTCATTACCTAGACAACACTAGGTTGATCAAGTCAAAACTGATCAAATGATGACCCAAGTGCTAAACTCTGATACTGCAAAGTACAAATGGACTTGCATGCTCAATTATCTACGCTAACAGTGACACTCAAGTATGATTATATTTTTGTTGGCAACTATAAGCATAATGCATATATAATAATCCAAATCAAAACGATAAGTTGCTTCGAAACAAGAACCTTTAGTGTATACTCATTTATAGATTTAACCCTTTTGCTAGTCAAGGGTGAAGGGATCATAAACAACATGTAAGGCCAAGGGATGACTTGATAACTCAACACTGTAAGCACCTGGGCTAAAGGACAAGGGGATCCACACAACACATAAGTTGGACTAGGTGAACAATAGGGCATGGCGGTGTCTCACAAATGGGTGGAATGATAAGAAAGCTTCACTAGCATTAGAGGAATTTTGAGGTCTAAAATGGGCTTCCTAAGGAAAATAATAAAATAATATTTATTAATTTTGGAGGAAAAAATAAAAAAACTACTTTTTGTGTTCGTATTTTCGATATATCTCCCTGTGTTTTTACTCAAATTTTGATCGAGAGAGCTCTTTGGATGTGGAATTTGATTCCCCATCCAACGAGTACCCATACTTCATACTTTTGACGGACCCTACTACCCCAAAAATAAGAAATACCTGGAAAAAAACGTGATGATGACATCATCATCACATTTTTTCAGGTATTTCTTATTTTTGGGGTAACGAGGTCCGTCAAAAGTATGCAGTGTGGATACTCGTTGGATGCATAATCAAATTCTGCATCCAACGAGCTCTCCCGATCGAAATTTGAGTAAAAACACAGAGATATATGTCGAAAATACGAACAAAAAAAATAGTTTTTTTTTGACAAATATGTCAATTCAACCACTATGGTTGACTCATTTTTTTGGAATTCTATTGGTTCTTGAATTCCAACTCACAAGAACTTATTGTTGGCGCGTTTTCTTATAAGGCCCATTTTAGACCCCAAATTTTCTCTAATGAATCTAAACAAGAAACATGTTTATATTTTATTTTCTCAACGTTTATTATACTAGTTGACCTCTAGAGGCAGGTTCCCTGGTTATCCTTCTAGGCTTCCAGATAATGACAAAGACATGGCCTTCTTGGGCTAGTCTCTCCTTGTTTCCATGTGGGGAGGGAGGGGGTGGGTGATGATCTGTACATTATACGAAGAATGAGTTCTCATCCTCTAGCCATCAACTTTATTTCTTATTGCTAACTTTCCAACTTCCAAGAGTAGGTTCCCTGGAAAGCCTTCTAGACTTCCAGAAAATGACCAAGGCTCAGCCTTGAGGGGCTTGCCTCTCCCTTATATTGTATGGGGATAAATGAGCCTTACACCATACAATGGATGAGTGATCATCTCTTGACAACTGGCTAGTTTTATTTATTTTTTATTTCCAGTAGTGTCTAAAGACACTTTTATTTTGCTGGCAGAGAATCCATTTAGAATAACTTTAAGCTCTGATGCCTTAGTGTCTAAAAACAATTCTTTGGTAGGACTACTTGTGTTCAAGACCTAGAGGTAGACATTCCCTGTGATAACAATCACATAAACCAACACCGAGGCACAATTTATACATGGAGGCATATTCCAACATAGAGGTAAAGGTGGGGGAAATCCCAGATGTTACTAGTCAAGTTACAAGCCAAGGATAATCAATCAACATGGAAGACAACAGATGGATAGGGACAATGGAAATGATACCAATACTAGAAAGATATGTCCCTGAAGGGAAGGGACTAAATTCATACTAGGAGTAGGGAAAGGCCAGTGAGTATACAAAAGAATCTCTCGATCCAAAACAACTAGATCATTTATACTTTAGATTCCACGTAAACCAAGATAAAGCAGTGCCAACATATAATCAGCATCAACCGAGTCTCACTACTAAAATAGGTAACATAGCAACATCAAAATCCATATGCACAAACCATAATATCACCTGGGTCATATACCTGCACTGGATATGAAACCAATCTGAACATCACTGGAAAAATTCTTGCTCCTACATATCATGGGCACTATAGCCATTTATGCTTTGGGTCATGAACGAATGGCTAACTTAGTCATCAGATCCAGGGTCATGAGTCTCATTCATGGCATGGAACTGGTAAATCTGGATACTCTGGATCTCCTGAAAGTCGAAGATCATCAACTAGTGCCTCATCATCTGCTAATCTCATAATAAAGGGTTCGCTCAAACAACTGCACAGTACTGCTCAAGAACAAAAAGAGTATCCCAGCTACTATATATTTGACAACAAGTATATTCAAGGTAAAATTCATTTTAGGATACATTACAGTTTAAGGGGGGGGCTCCTTTATTGGTTAGCTTCACTTATTCCAAGTTGGTCAATGACCCTACTGATCAGAGGTCTACTACAAGTTATGGTTTCATTCTTGGTTTTAGACCCCTCACCTGGGTTTGTAAGAAACAACAAGCTATTTCTTTTTTCAGCATAAACAAAGTATTGATCCACGATTAGTAAAAGTCAAGAAACCCTATGACTTCAATAGATCCTTCCAGAGTTTGGATTCCAATAGTAGCGTTCGACTACCCTGTGGTATGACAATAAGCGTGCCATCGATATAACCTAATATCCAGTTCAATATTAACACAAAAAACACATTGAGTTACATATGCACTTCATCAGAAAGATTATCCAATATCATGTTCTCAAAGTGCTTTTTTTCCCTACAGATGATCAAGTTTCAAACATCTTCACAAAGTCTCTTCTAGAAGCGAAGTTTTCTGAACTTCAATCTATGTTAGGAGTTCAATCATTTTTCATGAAGTGGGGATAGACTCTAAGGCCTTTTTTATTCTTCTATTTTGTCACCTTTGTAAATCCTTCAATCATATCCCAAGTTGTTCTTAGGGGAGTTTTAGGATATTTAGACACTTGAGAGTTAGTTATGATCAATTTGGTCTAATGTGTATTTAGGTAAAGTGTGTCTTTAGTATGCATTTGAACTTACGTAATCCAATGGTCATGCTATGTTCTAGACATAAAGTGATTTGATGGTTCATATTCACCTCGATCTTAATAGCTATTGATCCACATCGTAACGCTCGATTGGTCCATGGTCTCTATTTAAAGAGAAAGGAGAGTCATTTGCTTAATGATCAATTGTGAGAAACTCATATGTAAAGTCGTTTTACTTTTGCATTAATATATTGTCTCAAATATCTATTTGGTTGGTATTGTGGATTATTTCCCCCTTTTAGGGTTTTAACCACATAAAAACATAGATGTGTTGACATGTGATCTATTTTTGTGGGTGGTTGCTTAAGGTGTTTGACCTAGGTGAAAATACCATGTTTTATTCAAATAAAGAGTATTGATTTGAATCAACTCACTTTATTAAATAATATTTATTACATATCTCGAATGTCATCCAATCCAATCTCTAACTCATCAAGATCAAAATCTGCATCCAAACCCTCAAAATCATTGAAATGGTTGTACATAACAACATTTGGGATTCCTACCACTAAGTCATCATTAATATAATAATCATCATCATCAAGATGAAGTGTAAGATGTGAGCCAATGTCTAGATGACCAACTTGATTATCCTCTTCGTTTGACACTTCTTCCCACTCTCTTGCATCTTCTTCATATTCTTCACAAACATATTATTTTGGAAAAACATACTTTGCAAGCCTTCCTCTTGGATCAAATCTAACAACAAATAACCAAACTGCTCTACCTGACACCTGTGATTAAAATATGTATTCACTTAGACATGGAAGTACATGGGGCTTTATGTTAGAATTATTAATCCTCCATTGTCCACCACCTTAGTTTATTTATCAGTTTCCTAGCTTCGGATGTCATTATCACTTTCATTAGTGTATGGAAATATTATCTTGGGCCCAATAGACACTTGATGCACCTTCATGCATCAATCTAGGAGCTCCAGAGACGAATCCCTAGATTTTAGGGGACCACAATGAGTTACAGGTGTTCTGCCATCAGATCACCCTAGTCAGTGTTGAAGCATGCTCTGATGGGCCATATTCAGTTCACTCTCAGTCAGATAAGCACCTCCTTTGCATGATTTGAAGATATAGGCACCTTTGCTCACCTACCATGGTTAGTTAATTGCATATTAGTTGTTCCACCCATCCGGAGTTGCACTAGTGAGTCTTCAAAGGTGATTTTTCCTAGGGTAGCCATGTCTGGAGTCAGGGATTCGAATCACTCCTAAAGGATTCGAATTCCCTCTTTTGTATCATGGATGTATTACATACAATTTAATGAGTATTGTATCCAATTATTGCTGCAAAATTTATCTCTCTTTTCTAATTAATTTCGTTGTGTATGTTTACGATTTTTTCACTACAAAAACAATCTCCTTCATTTTTCCTTCACTGTGAGGTTCAATCTAGCCTAAAGATCGTGTGGAATTGATAATTTTACATGGTATCAAAGCTCTACAGGGCTGGTTTACCTTTGAATTGAGAGTTTTATGCCAGTTTTGTGAAGAATTCAGAAGAATTGAGCTTTTCCTGAAGCTGCAAAATGGAGAATTCAGAAGAATTGAGTTGCTCCTCTGCCTTGACACCAAGGATCCTCGCACCTTTCAATTACATGGATTGGAGGGGAGATATGAAGACTGTGTTGCACAACAAGGGTCTGTATAGGGTCACAATGGGAAAGGAGATTGAACCCCAACAAGCTTTAAAGAAATTGAAGAACTTGGACAAATTGGATGAAGCTTTTGGTTTCATGTGTATTCATATCTCCAAGAAGTTTATCTTCCACCTTAATGGATTAAAAAACCTAAGGGAAGTATGGTTAAAGCTCGAATCACTGTTTGGAAAGTAGGATGAGCTAAGAGGACACATTTGGGGAATGAATTGATTGCTCTTTAACCCAACAGTTTCGAAACCATCCAACGATTTTTCACCAAATTCAAGTCTTTGGTGATGTAGTGCAAACAATGTGGAATTGACAAGAAGGATGAGCAGCTGGTGTTATCCATTATAAGTTAGCTTGACCCTGAATTTTCAGTTTTTGTGTCCACCTTCCACTCCAGGAGACTGACAACCCAAAATTGGTGAATGCCCTCACTTGATGCAGTCACTAAATCCTTGATCCAAGAACAAGATAAGTTGATCCAAATGGGAGATTTAAAAGCCTCCAAGAATCAAGCTCTTTTGGTTGGGGAGACCAAGAATGCACAAGAAAATGGAAGCATAAGGGGAAGGAAAAGAAGAAATATGAAACCAAACCAAAGGAGAAGAAAAATCCTTCATATGGAGCCTTGGGTTCTAAGAAAGATAATGAAAAGAGGTTTGAAAAGGCCAAGTGTCTGTATTGCAAAAGAGGAAACCATCCAAAGAACATATGTATGAAGAAAAATATAGATCAAATGTCAAGACTTCTTGAGCATAATAACATTTCCCTCCCAGAAGGCATAAGGAAGAATGATTATGGAAGCAAGCCTGAAGATCATCAGAGATTCCATGCACTGAAGGATGGATTCTCACAATCACAAGCCTTCCTTATTGATTCAGGAGCCTCCAACCACATGGTTTCCTTCAAAGAATCATTTTCTTCTCTAGATCTCACTGGTGGTCTTGGCATACACATGGGAGATGACTCTCAAGTCCCAGCTGTTGGGAAGGGTTTAGTTCAATTTGAGCATGGATTGTTCAATAATGTCATGCATGTGCCCTCCTTAGCATCAAATTTGTTGCATGTTTATCATATGACCTCACTGGTTCACCAAAGCAAGTTGTATTTGAACCTGACATAGTTGAGATCTCATAAATCTCTACTGGGAAGCTGATAGCAAAATGTGTTGCAAACCATGCCTCCAAGGAATATGAGTTCTCACATTTTTAGCCATACTCACATCAAAGTGACCTATTGACCCATTTTAATGAGACAAGTAGAATTTGGCATGAGATATTTGGCCATCTGAACTTCAAGTACCTCCAACAGTTGCATAATGAAGAAATGTTTGAGGGATTTCCTCTCATCAAGTCCTCTCAAGGTGTCTGCAATGGTTGCTTGGGAGGGAAGCATCCAGAGCGAAAGTATAATGTTGGGAAGGAAAGAAGAGTTTCCTACACACTTGACTTGATACATAGTGATGTCTCCGAACCAATTCCTATAACATCTATGAATGGATCCAGATACTTTCTGACATTCATTGATGACTACTCCAAGTATTGTTGGATCTACTTTCTTAAGAAAAAGCTTGAGGTGTTTGAGACTTTCAATGTTTTCAAGGCCTTAATTGAGAACACTCTTGGAAAGAAGATCAAAGCACTCAGATCAAACAATCGAGGAGAGTACATCAAAAGATATTTTCAGCAGCTATGTGCTTTAGAAGGTGTTCAGATGCAACATTCAGTCCCGTACACACCACAACAAAATGGTGTAGATGAGAGGAAGAACTGGTCATTTAAAGAGATGGACACCTGCTTGGCTGAAGCAAGGGATCTTCCACCATATCTATGGGATGAATAAGTGAAATGTGCTTCATACATACAGAACATAGTACCTCACAATTCAGTGGGTTGGGGTCACTCCATTTGAAGCACTAGTGGGACATAAGCCTAATGTCTCACATCTGAGGGTTTTGGCTCCAAAGCATGGGCCGGAATCCCATTTGACAAGAGGGAAGCCTTCCAAACCCAAAGTAGTGAATGCATTCTGCTAGGATATGCATATGATGCAAAAGCTTACAAGTTGATGGATATTGCAACCAAGAGATGCTTCATAGACCAGAGTGTCCAATTCAATGAAGATCCATTGCATGATCTACAACTAGCTGAAGTGGAAGGTATAAATACTAAACCTACACCATTTGCATATGATGATGTTTCTACTTATGTTTCAGATTCATAATATGAAGATGGGGACCAAGAGGAACCAAATCTTGATATTGAGAATGAAGATAAGGCAAATCCAGATTTAGATCCAGGTACTGCTCCCAATCCAAGGCTTAAATGGGATCAAAACATCATTGAAGCTGTTTGGAACAATGTTGGGGATCCATCTAGCAGAAGGAGAACCATATCTCAATTTCATGATGAGAACCGTGTTCTATGTCATACATATCCACTTCTCCCATAGAGGTATTACATGATGTTGGGGTCTGATCCACTGTCCTACAAAGAGGCTTGCCATGATCCAAGGTGGCAGGAAACCATGGATGAGGAATATGATTCACTACAAAACAACAAGACATGGGATCTTCTCTCCCTACCTCTAACGAGAAATCTTGTGTAATACAGAAGGATATACAAAACCAAACTAGCATCGAATGGATCTACTACCAATTACAAGGCTCTGTTAGTTGCAAAGGGGTATTCACAAGTTCATGGGTTGGACTACAATGAAACATTTTCCCTTGTTGCAAGAATGGATTCCATAAGTCTAGTTTTGGCCATTGCAGCTTCAAAGAAATGGGAGGTACATCACATGGATGTGAAGAATTCCTTCCTCCATGGTGACTTGGAAGAAGAGATCTACATGAGACAACCTGAGGGGCACACTAAAGGTTATGCCTTAGTATGCATACTAAGGAAATCTCTGTATGGGCTCAAGCAAACCCCAAGGGCATGGTATGCCAAAATGGACGCCTTCTTACTGTCACAGAAGTTCGAAAGGTGAAGTCTGAATGCAATGTCTACATGCTACAAAAGGGAGGTTTCTTACTATTGATTGTTTTGTATGTGGATGACTTTCCCATCACCAGTGGTTCAACTGCTAGATTGAGGGACATCAAGTCATTTTTGAGCAAGGATTTCTTTGTGACAGATCTAGGGATGCCGAGGGAGTTTATTGGCCTTGAAGTGAATAAAAAATCTTCGAGGATCATGATTTATTAGTCCAAATACGTAGGTGGTTTTCTCAAAAGGTTCCATATGAATTATTGCAAAGCATCATCCTTCCCCTTCATATCTGGCACCAGATTGGAAGAAGGTGGTTCTACACCCTTGGTTGATAACACTTGGTACATACAACTGATTGGTAGCTTATTGTACCTGACTCATTCGAGACCAGACTTGTCATATGTTGTTAGTGTTGATGCTAGGTTCATGCAAGAGCCAAATGTGTTGCACTAGAGGGAAGCAAAGCGCACCTTGCACTATGTGCAGGGTACTAGAGAGTTTGGGATTCACTATTTTGTTGGTGCTAAGCTAGATCTGGTTGGTTTTACTGACTCAAACTGGGATGGAGACAGTACTGACATAAAATATCCTTCATGGTTTGTGTTCATATTGAGATCGACAACAATCTGTTGGTCAAGCAAGAAACAAGCAACTCTTGCTCTCTCTTTAGCTAAAGTAAAGTATCGGGGGGGTGTGAATGCAACTATTTAGGAAGTTTGGTTACATGGGATTTTGATAGAGTTTGGCATTCACACTTCTCCTTCAGTAGACATTTTATGTGATAATCAAAGTGCAATTAAAATTTCCAGTGATCCAGTATAGAAGCAGCAGACCAAACACATAGAAGTCCATATGCACTACATCCGGGAATTAGTGCATAAAAATACTATCATTTTGCATTATTGCCCTATAGAGGAGCAGGTTGCATACATATTTACAAAATCTTTCACTGAGAAGAGATTTGTTTATCTCACGTCTCTTCTTGGTGTGAAGATTTGATTCAGTTTCAGTTCCTAGTCTACTGTTCATTTTGAGGGGGGAACTTTCCCATGAGGTTTTCCCCATTTCCTCGGATTATTAAGCAGTTACTTTTTTCATTAGTTGTATGGGTGACCATTGGTCTCAGTTGCTAGGGCCTAGGTTGTCCTAGTTTGGATTAAGGGGGGGTGTTAGGATTATTAATCTTCCCTTGTCCACCACCTTAGTTTATTTATTAGTTTCCTCGCTTAGGATATCATTATCACTTTCATTAGTGTATGGAGATATTATATGGGGCCCAATATCCACTTGATGTGCCATCATGCATCAATATAGGAGCTCGAGAGACCAATCCCTAGATTTTAGGAGACCACACTAAGTTACGGGAGTTCTACCATCATTTCACCCTAGTCAATGTTGAGCCATGCTTTGATGGGCCACATTCAGTTCACTTTCAGTCAAATAAGCGTCTCCTTTGTGTGATTTGAGGAGATAAGAGCCTTTGGTCACCTACCATGGTTAGGTAACTGCCTGTTAGTTGTTTTCGTTGTCCGGAGTTTCACCAGTGAGTCTTTGCAGGGGATTTTTCCTAGGTTAGCCATGTCTAGAGTCAGGTATTCGAATCACTTCTAGAGGATTCGAAATCCCTACAGTTTAATAAGTATTGTATCCAATTATTGTTGCAACATTTATCTCTATTGTCTAATTAATTTCACTGTGTATGTTTTTATGAATTTTTCGCTACAAAATCAATCTCCTTCATTCTTCTTTCACTGAGAGGTTCAATCTAGCCTCAGGATCTTATGGAATGGATAATTTTACACTTTAAATTTGACCCGTACCTAGTTGTACAATCATGGTAAATATATTATCATGGTTCATAATAGTCCTTTCATCACCTTGTATCAACAAAGTGTACCACTTGACCTTAAAGATGTTGAATTTTAACATGTGCATGAAATTCTTTAAAAAATTAAAGACTGTAAAAGAGATAGAACTTGAAAAGTAAACAATAGTAAGATTAGTATAGTAGTCAACCAAGCATCACACAAATTGAACACATGATTTTTCAGGGGGAAACCTTTAAAGGACAAAAACCCCAAAGCGTTACTAATTCCTCCTCTAAATGAGATGACTGAGTTTGTACATGAAAGAAGGAAAATTTGATCTCATAATTTTGAGATGAATGTACAAAAATTTTCCAAAGACTTAGCAAGTTTACTGCTTCCACCAAATGTTGTTGCCACATGGAGAGCGGGCTAATGTTGAGTTCTGTAGTAGCCTTCTGGTGCAAACCCTAACCACCTGTAGCAGTCTTATTGCTGTTGCCTGTGACCATTAGCCTGCTGCCCGAGATCTGTGAACTACTACCCGAACCATGTTTACTGCTGCCTAAAAATCTGTTGACAATTCCCATGACTTGTTAGTGCTCCTTGTGCCTCTCTATCTATTTCCTGTGACCTACTAACGATTGTTGTTGTCAATGAATACCGACAGCAAGGGTTAGGGAAGCCTTTTGTTGTTGCCCTATACCACCAACAGTGGTCTGCTGCTACCCGTGAATGTCAACGAGGGTATGACAACTTCTTTTGTTGCAACCCATGAACACCAGCAACGAATGGAGCAATGGTTGTTGCTTCCCTTAAATACCAGCAAGGAAAGGGTAGTATGTTGTAGCAGCCCATAAACACCACTGTGAACACCAGCTAGGGTATGCTGCTACCCTAGATCATTACCGTGAGGCTTCTAACTGTGCATGAAGAAGCCCTAGTAGTCTAGGCCGCCATACTAGGGCAAGAGGAAGAACAAAGAAATATTCTCAGCCACAACTTTCCTTCAACAACAACGAATATGAAGAAACATCCCAGTCACGAGTTGTCTCAATCAAGAAGGAGAAGTTAACTGATAAAGTTGTGTGTATAATGATTTGCAATTGTCCTTCATTTATAGGATATCAAATATTTGAGTTGGTCCCACATATTTAGGAGTTGACATCAGGGTTTGATTCTTTGACCTTTTGACTTTACTCTTTTTGTGGTACAAAGTCTTCTTTTGTTTTGACTTGGGTCGCTAGGTATTTTCTTTTGTTGGTCTCATGGACGAAGATTAGCATTAGATGGTCCTCCAAGTATTTATGTGGTCAAAGAAAGTGGTCTCAAAGGGTCCTTGTGGTTCATTCATGCCCCCTCAAAGTACATCATCATAAATAAGGAGAATTACTAAATGCTTTATCTTGATCTCCTCGTGCCACCAAGATTAGGTTCTAGGTCTCTCAACTGGGGGTAGATAATCCTTGGAGAAGGTCTCATAGCCGATAGATCAAGGATATGAGTGCATCACGTGCCTAGACCCAGTCTAGGGCTTATGGTGATGATCTGGTAACTGACCAGGTGCCTCAGACCCATGCTGCAACAAATAACTCAATGTCAAATGCTTGGTAACTGACTAAGCACCTCCATTCTCCCGGAGAATGGCCCTCATCCCCAGGCTAAGTCCCTAGTCTTGAACAGGTTAAATTCCCGGTAACCAACTAGGTGCCTCCATTGAGTGAATGGCCCTCGGCTCTACGCTAAGACCCCTAGTCCCAGACTGGTTCAATTTCTTGGTAGTTGACCAGGTGCCTCCATTCTCCCAGAGAATGGCCCTCAGCCCCATGCTGAGTCCCCCACCCCCAAAGTAGTTCAAATTCTTGGTAACTGACCATGTGCCTCCATTCAAAGAATGTGCCTCATCTTTAGGCCGAGTTCCCTAGTCCCAGACTGGGTCAAATCCTGGTAACTGACCAGGTGCCTCCATTCTCCCAAAGAATGGATCTTGATGCTGCTTAGAAAAAATCAACACTCTTTCTCAACGAGAGAGGTATTCTCTCCCATACTAAGCTTTTCACGAAACTATACAAACTTTGTTGATGTCAAAGGCTTGGTTAACATATCTGTAATATGTTCATCTGTACGGATGTACTGAAGCTTCAAGGTGCCTCTCTGTATTAAGTATCTGATGCAGTGGTACTTCATTTCAATGTGTTTCGATCTGTCCTGAAACGTCGGGTTCTCTGAAATCTTAATGCAACTCTAATTATCACAATGTACAATCGTTGACTCAAGATTTCCACCGAACAGATCAGAGAGAAGTTTCCTAATCCAAACTGTTTCTTTGCATGCATCATTAGCAGCAATATACTCAAGTTTAGTTGTAATATGAGCTATGAAACCATGTTTCCTGTTGGACCAAGAGATCATTTTCGATCCCATACTAAATCAGTAACCTGACGTGCTTTTTCGATCTACTGCACTTCCAGTCCAATCGGAGTCAACATATTTGACTAACATTACTCCACTACTGGAAGTATACCTGATCCCATAAGCAATAGTACCTCGCACATATTTGGGTACATGTTTAGCAGCTACCCAGTGTATGTGTTTCGGATCAGACATGAACTGACTTAGAGCATTCACAGTGTAACCGATATCTAGTCTCATATGCACTAGATACATCAAGGATCCAATGAGTTGTCGATACTGAGTGGGATCCGCATCCTGTGAACAGGTGCCTGAGTCACGTAACTTCTTCAAGATCATTGTCATGGGTACGCTCATGGACTCCCAGTCCTGCATTCCAAATCTCTGCAAGATATCGACTGCATACTTCCCTTGTGTTAGGAATATCTAGCCTAGATTTTGCCAGACATCTAAGCCAAGAAAATAGTGCATCAAACCAACATCACTCATTTCAAATTCAAATTTAAGCTCCCTCTTACACTAGGATGTCATTTGTTCCTCCCTAGTAAGGAACAAGTCATCCACATATAAGACTAGGATCAAGTGATGATTATGAACAACCTTGAAGTACATATTGGAGTCAGCATTACTTTTGGATAACCCCAAGCTATAAAGGTAGCCATCAATTCTTCAATACCAGACTCTTAGGGCCTGTTTGAGCCCATACAAGGCTTTCTCCAGTTTACACACATGGGACATCTCCCCATGAGTCACAAAGCCTTCTGGTTGTTCAATGTAGACTTCCTCTTCAATTTTTCCATTGAGGAAGGTTGTTTTTACATCCATCTCATGGAGCTTCCATCCAAACACAACAACAAGGGAGAAGATAGTTCTGATGGTGGTATATCTGGCGACGGGAGCAAAATTTTCATCATAGTCTATACCTTATTTTTAGTGAAGCCACGAGCTACAAATCTAGCTTTATAATTTTCAATGCTGCCATCAGCAGCATGCTTGATTTTTTAGAGTCCATCAAGACGTTACCACAAAATTCCATGTTGGTCTAGGAACAACTTCCCACACATCATTTTTCATAATTGAACTATATTCTTCGATCATGGCATCATTCCATACCTATAGGCTTGCTACTTCTTTGTATGTGGAGGGTTCTACATTGATGAGCTTGCTCATAAGGCCTGAGTACTACTAGGATTTATTCTTTCTCTGAATGTTCCGAGAGGAGCTTTATGCTTCTCAGCTTCTTGCAATGTTTCTTGGTACCATGCATGTCTTCTTTTGGAAGGAGGAACCTCAAGTAGTTCTTCAGCTGGTCTTTTAGATTCTTCGAACATATCTGGAATTTGAGGCTCACTTTCTTGTTCCTCCCTCTGAACTTCTGAATATGGAATTTCAGAAGGAGATTCTTCTATATCCTTTGGAAGCTCTTTTGTTTGACGAAACACAACTTCCTCATGGAATAACATGCCTCTACTGACTTCAATGTAGCTTTGTCCAGGAACATATACGCGGTAAGCTTTCAAGCTTTCACTGTAACTGACAAATATGCCTTTCTTTCGGTAAGGCTCTAGCTTAGCCCTCTTTTCTTATTAAAAACATGAATATACACAAGAGTGCCAAAAATCCTCATGTGGTCAATTGCGGGTTTCTTTCTTGTAAATACTTATTCTAGAGTATTTTCCCCCAAGATGGAATGAGGGCTTCTGTTTTGGATTTAAATAACAATACATGCAACTTCAACCCACATAGATAAAGGAAGATTGAGATCAATCAAAATAACTTTGGCAGCTTCACATATCATTCTATTCTTCCTTTCTGCAACCCCATTCTGTCGAGGCTTGTATGGCACTGACAGCTCCCTTTTGATTCCTGCTTCTCGGAAAAAATCATCGAACTCATTAGATTCATACTCAACTATGCTATCTGACCTCAGCATATAGATGTGTCTTCCTGTCTAGTTTTCAATTAGAGCCTTGAACTCTTTGAATATGTCAAAAGTTTCACTCTTTTAGAAAGTAGATTCAGGACTTATGAGAGTGATCATCTATGAACAAAACATAATACAAGAACCCACTTAAAGAGGGTGAAGACATAGGCCCACATATGTCAGAATGAATCAAGTCCAAGATTCCTTTAGATCTATTCTTACTTCTAGAGAAGGATTTGTTATGTTCTTACCTAGAGCACAAACTTTGTAAACACCATTATGTTCACATTAGAGGAAATTTCAAGTCAAAATGGGCCTCCTAAGGAAAATTAATAAAATAATACTTAAAATAATAAAATAACATTTATTAATTTTGGAGTAAGAAAAGAAAACACTACTTTTTTGTTCATATTTTCGACATATCTCCCTGTGTTTTTACTCAAATTTCGATTGGGAGAGCTCATTGGATGCGGAATTAAATTCTGCATCCAACGAGTACCCACTCGGCATACTTTTGACGGGCCCTGCTACCCCAAAAACAAGAAATACCTGAAAAAAACACGATGATGATGATGTCACAGGGAATTTAATTCCGCATCCAACGAGCTCTCTCATTCGAAATTTGAGTAAAAACACAGGGAGATATATCGAAAATACGAATAAAAAAAGTAGTTTTTTTTTATGACACCTATCCCCAAATTTATATTAAAAAATTGTTTAACAAGTGCTCCCTTTTTGAATTTTAAAGCATTCTGATTGGCTAATACATGATGACATGGAATTTGTATTATTTTTGGAAGGGCCATTTTAAATTGAAATTTCCTAAGAGAAAACTTTGGCATACCTATAACCATATTTTGAAAACCAAGGAGAGTTGTATAGTGAAGGTGTCCAAACCTTTGATGCCATAGTTCACATGGGTCAATTGTGTTTTGAACCAATGCTTGTGTGGAGTTCCTGGAAGCTTTGTAAAGACCTCCCTCTCGAACTCCAATCGATTCTGCTGAGCTTAACTTCTCATTCTTTACCCGTAGTAGTACCTTCTTGTCCATGAAGAGAACCTTTTAGCCTTTATCTTCTAAGCCAACAACATAGAGGAGATTCTTATTCAAACCAGGGACATATAGTATGTCTTCAATATGAAAAACAATCCCTGAATCAAGTTGAAGTGAAGTAGAGCCAACTCCTTCAATTGTGTAGGTGGTGTCATCCCCAAGTTCTACTTGAGTAGTGAACTTCTTCTTTCAGTAGTTGTTAGGTGCTTCAAAGAAACCTGTTATATGTCTGGAAGCACCACTATCCACTAACCAAGAGTTAGCATTGTTGGATATGGATCCTGAAAGAGCAGAGATCAAGCAGTATTCCCTTCTTGGTTCATCTTTTTTGGAAGACTTAGTATTCTTCTTCTTCTTAGGTTCTTCATCTTATGTTGTAGAATCTTGGAACCTTCTTTTGAACCTTCTCTTTGGCTTCCTGCATTCCCTGGCATAATGTCCCATATTATGAAAATTAAAACATTCTATATTTGGATCATATGATTGCTTACCTAGTTGTTTCTTTTCTTTCCTTTTTTGAGTGAAGGACTTATTGAACTTCCTTGTCTTAGATGTAAGAGAAAGATTCCCTTCCTTAGCACCATTTGATCTGCTCTGAATTCTTCTCTCTTCTTCCAAACAATCATGCCAAAGTCTATCAAAGTTTGGTTGAGATTCATGTAAACTTATTGCTACCAGAAAGGTCTCCCAAGAATTGGGAAGACCATCGAATACAGTTAGTACAAGATCATCATCATGCATAGGTATATCAATACCAGAAAGTTGTTCTCTTACCTGAGCAATTTTTGTGAAGAAGGGGGGCACTCCATCCTTATTCATCCTCAATGTATGACGCCTCTTCTTTAGTACTCTCCTCTGGCTAGGTGCCTTCTTTTCATATAAGTTTGTTAAGGTGTCAAAGCATTCTTTGGCACTCTTCAATGGTGTTATGGTGGGCATCAAAGTTTTATTTATTGAGTCATAGATGATCCTCGTTTCCTTTGCTTGCTTCTTCTTGTAGGAAATTCTTCCTGCATTATATGTAGGTTCTTCCGTGGCAGTAAGAACCAAGTCATCAAGGTCATTCTCTTCCAAGGTGGCCATAAGCCTAGCTTTCCATGAATTGTAGTTGGCTGACCCCTCAAGCCTTTCTTCCGGTATGAAGGTGTTGGTGGCCATATCTGATTAACAAGTCTTCTATCTCAGTCTGCAAATGTCTTAAGATCTAGGAGGGTTATAGTGATCTTCTCTCACTGCAATGTTCACATGCAAAGCTTTGATACCATAGTTGAATTTTAACATGTGCATGAAATTCTATAAAAATTTGCAGACTGTAAAAGAGATAGAACTTGAAAAGTAAACAACAGTAAGATCAATACATTAGTCAACCAAGCATCACACAAATTGAACACATGATTTTTCACAGGGAAACCTTTAAAGGACAAAAACCTCAAAGCATTACTAATTCATCCTCTAAATGAGATGACTGATTTTGTACATGAAAGAAGGAAAATTTGATCTCAGTATTCTGAGATGAATGTACAAAAATTTTCTAAAGCCTTAACAAGCTTACTACTTCAACCAAATGTTGTTTCCATGTGGAGAGTGGGATAATGCTAAGTTTTGTAGATGCCTTACTATTATTTCCCGTGACCATCAACTTGCTTTCCGAGATCTAAATCATGATGCCCGAGATATCTGAATTGCTACCCGAACCATGTTTACTGCTGCCTGAAAATCTATTGACACTGCCCATGACTTGTTAGTGCTCCTCGTGCCTCTCTGTCTGCTGCATGTGATCTGTTGAAGACTGTTGTTGTCAATGAAGGCCAACAATGAGGGTTAAGGAAACCTTTTGCTGCTGCCCTATACCACCAGCGGTGGTATGCTGCTACCCATGAATGTCAGCGAGGGTATGGAAACCTCTTTTGCTGCTACCCGTGAACACCAGCAACGGATGGAACAGTAGTTGTTGCTGCCTGTAAACACTAGCAAGGAAAGGGTAATCCGTTGTAGCAGCCCGTGAACACCAACTAGGGTATGCTGCTACCCTAGATCATTACCGTGAGCCTGCTAGTTGTGCATGAAGAAGCCCCAATAGGCTAGGCTGCCATACTAAGGAAAGAGGAAGAACAAAGAAAGAGTCTCAGCCACAACTTTCCTTCAACAACAACGAATATGAAGAAAAATACCAGTCATGAGTTGCCTTAGTCAAGAAGGAGGAGTTAAGTGATAAAGTTGTGTGTATAATGATTTGCAATTGTCCTTCATTTGTAGGCTATCAAAAATTTGAGTTGGTCCCACATATTTAGGGGTTCATATTATGATTTGATTCTTTGACCCTTTGACTTTAATCTTTTTGTGGTACAAGGTGTTCTTGTGTTTTGACTTGGGTCACTAGGTCTTTTCTTTTGTTGGTCTCATGGACCAAGATTAGGGTTAGATGGTCCTCCAAGTATTGTTGTGGTCAAAGAAAGTGGTATCAAGGGTCATTGTGGTTGATTCATGCCCACTCAAAGCACATCATCATAAATAAGGAGAATTACTAAATGCTTTATCTGGATCTCCTCGTGCCACTAAGATTAGGTGCTATGTCTCTCAACTAGGGGTAGCTAATCCCTTGAGAACGTCTCATAGCCCATAGATCAAGGAGAGGAGTGCATCACGTGCCCATACCCAGTCTAGGGCTTATGGTGATGACATGGTAACTAACCAGGTTCCTCAGCCCCAAACTACAACAAAGGACTCAATGTCAAATGGTTGGTAATTGACCAAGTGCCTCCATTCTCTCGAAGAATGGCCCTCAACCCCAGGATGAGTCCTTAGTCTCGAACTAGGTTAAATTCTTGGTAATAGACTAGGTGCATCCATAGAGTGAATGGCCCTCAACTCTATGCTGATACCCCCAATCCTAGACTAGGTCAATTTCCTGGTAATTGACCAGGTAGGTGTCTCCATTCTCCCAGAGAATGGCCCTCATCTCCAAGCTGAGTCCCCCAGTCCCAGACTGGTACAAATTCCTAGCAACTGATCAGGTTCCTCCATTCAAATAATAGCCCTCAGCCCTAGGCTGAGTTCTTCAGTCACAGACTGGGTCAATTCTTGGTAACTGACCAGGTGCCTCCATTCTCCCAAAGAATGGCGCTCGATGTTGCTTAGGAAAAATCAACAAAAGAGAACCACTTTGAGTGATTTAGAGTCTATATCCAATATCTTACAAATATCCATAGTACCTCAAATAAGATGTGATCGAATGTCTATCACCCCCATGGGAAATATTAGTAACATGAACCATTGTAGTTATCCCATTGTCACAAGTTGTTCTTATTATCCAATTGTTTGATGTGATATTTTCTTCCACTACAACGCATAGCTTTGTGTTGTGTCACTTCCATGATCAACATGTAATCAATGCATTGTCATGAATTCATAACTATATATGTGATTATCTTAGGCACACAAAAACAATACAAAAATGAGAATTAAAATCTAAAAATCAATGGAAATGCCTACAATTCTATTTTTTGCACCATATGCCAGATTAATTTCCTTCTGCATAAAATTTGTATCATTATCCAAATAAGCTCTTATAGTCAATTATGTCACCCCCCCTATGATAAGCTATGGTGAAATTCATTACAACGTTCTATCCATACCTTCATCTAGTCAATATTATTTACAATATATAAATGCAATTGATTCTGCTCTCCACTACCTAGATGAAGAAATACAAATAGATTTGGTGCATAAATCAAGCTTTATATATATATTAACACAAGTACAATAAAAGCTAATACCTTTCACTTTTTCATATATCTTTCCCCAAAAACACCTCTCCTTCAAATTTATGGTTAGAATTGACATCCCTAAGGAAAGGCATATTAAAACCGTCCACTACATGAGGTAAATACTCGCTAAAATACACTACACACTGATATACCATATAAACTTCAACCATTGAGCCCTTTAGACATGATTTTTTCCTAACAAAATCCTTCAATACCTTCAAATGCCATTCCACTAACCACAACCTTGTGTGTATGGTCCCACGGATTTCAATTTTCTCAACTAGATGTATGAGGTAATGTTTTTGTGCATTGAAAATATTAGGGGTATATACTTTTCATTTCACACATTAAATAAAGATTTTGTCTCTTCAAATACTTATATATTCTTTATCAATTTATTCAAATGACAACCAACCTAAAAGTGTGTTGAAATCACATTTTTGAACAACGAAAGGTAGATGATGCACATGCTAATTAATGGGATTGGAAATGTAAACATAACACCAAATGTACAATTGTTTTATCTTCAATAAGCAATGATTGCATGAACAAGAACGATGATGTAAGTAACCAAATGGATACTAGAATAGTTAAAGAAAAATGAATAGTTGAGTCTATGCTTATAGCTATAGACAAACCATTCCAAAGACAAATTGGAGAAAGATATTCTATTTTTATAGCAAAACTATCCACAACATAGAAAACCATTTTCATGACAATACTAAAACTCAACAAATTGGCAAAAAAATGTTGAATGCATTGAGGTCTCAAACTTAAAATTCCTCTCCAAACTATGGCTTCTCCTCATTAAAATTTCCAAAATAGTTTATAGAAAGTTTACAAGAAGAACCCCCAATCATAATGAAGTCAATAGTACATTTATACAAAATGAGAATGACTATTAGTTTTCCATTGACCTTTGGTCTTCTAAGTGACTCTTGCTCTTCCTTCTTGACTTTTCAAATTCCAATACAAATTCATTCTCGTCTCTAAGAGAATTGGATTCCCATTTGAGTTTTACATAATTTAATTCTCGTTAGGATTTGGCTTGTTCCTTAATTGATGCTTCAACAAGAGATTGAGAAAATCATTCAAATCGTTACAATTATTTGTTCAACTCTCGTAAACTATATTTTCTAGACTAATAAGGAACCAAAGCTTTCTACTAGGTTTTTTTATGATCAACACATGTAGGATTCCATCATTTGATTCATATTCTCTTCTCCCGTGACTTTGATTACTTCATTTTTGGTATTGTTTTCGCTCCAATCTTTCCTTCTACTTGAATTGCATCTATTGAGAAAACTTCTTTTTTCCTACAACTTATATGCATTAAATAATTTAGTTACACTTCATATCATTTGTGATTCATCAAGGTTTTAGAGAAGATAGAACATGCTAATGAATAAGTGTTAGTGATATTGCAATATTAACGTACCTAAATGGCCATGAATCCTGAAATAACCCTACATGGTTCACAAACAAGAACTCAATTACTAGTTAATGACATTGATATGAATGGTGTGCACAAAAAATGAATTAGTTAAATTATGAATTTTAAAGAGCTCCTGGACCTAAATTGTATTATGTAATCAAGTCTAGAATTTTTTTTATCATAGGTCCTTGCAACCTACCTACAATTCTTGAATAGATACAAACAAGAGATTGTAGAAATGTCCTCTATTTATTTACCACGGTTGAGCTAAGAAAGTAAGTAACTATCATGGATATTCAGTGATTCCCTCCTTGCAATCAGGGCATAGTATTCCTTCGAAAAATTTAAGGTCACTTTCATACTTTTGGTTGGAACTTATCATTGAAATCAATAACTTAACCATTTTCAAAAGCTTGGTTTTATCATCTCTTTGGGCAGTCTGGAAAAAATGAGCTACGATGAAATCCATGCATTAAATGGAAGCTTTACCTAGAACATCTTGAATGCCATGATATTGTGTAGAAAAACCCTTGACCATTTCACATTTCATTTCATCTATAAGAATCCACTCTGGCCTTATTTGTGGAATTAGGTGAACCTGAAATGTTGAAGCATCTGAGCCCTTCCATGGGGGTTCACTAAGTAAGCGATATTATATCATGTGAATTTATATTGAAAGGTTTAAAATTCTAAAAAATGGAAGGAATACATTGCTTAATATATAAAGGTATAAGGGAATTTCTAATATACTAAAGCATATCAATATCAAGGAGTTAGAATTAAGTATCAAGCGGTTTGAATGGGTGTAACTTTGCATGTTAATGTGGTGTTGGTATGACTATGTGTGTAGTCAAGATAATGTTTGTATATGTATGATATATGGGTAAAGGTGGTGTGAATTTGATTGTGTGAAGTCAAACTTGTGTTTGAATATCTATGCTCTGTGTGTGAAGGTGGTGATGTCTATTGCAACAATTGTGTGTGAGGCCATGCTACATTCAAGGATTATTCCACATCTTGAAATATCTATCCCAGTAAGATGTCATATTTCACCCTATAATATTCCAAGGCTTAAAAGAGTTGTGTCTCGTCACTATACTAGTGGTACAAATAAAATGGGGTTTTAAAAATGTGAGAAAAAAATAGGACTATTATTTAATATTCACGTGCAATGTCATAGGTTCACTCAGTGAAACCCTGAGAGCCCTTGAAAGTCCATTTTGTTTCAACAAATTCCTAGCTACTTCAGTATCCTTATTATACCCATGAATGTGGAAATTTGTACAATTCCTTTAAAAGCCATAACATAAGAGATTTGAGATACTTATAGCAAGCTGAGTTTGCCATCTCATTGGTTTTAATATTCCATGAAATTCATGACAAAACCTGGTTACAATGCCTCTCATATTGTATGCATTGGTTTCATACATATCATATGCACTAGGTTAATACTTATTATGAGATACTACATTCTATGTAGATGGGATGAAACCTTACTAAATTTTGGAATTTGATAATTCAAGATTTTACAATTTCTTGAGAGGTCCATTGCTCTAATACTTAATGATCTCATTAAATACTCCTTGAATTCCCATTGTTAGACATTAATCTCTAGTCATATTCCCTCTTTGTTGACCTGGACATAGGACTTGAGCTTGCTTGGGATCAAGTGATAAAATCCACTCCATATCACCAATGGCTTAGCACATACACATGGGGTGTGTGTGTGTGTGTATTAGCTTGATGGTGCACCATGATATGTTCATTGTGTATACTAAAATTGAATGGGCTCATGCCATGTTTCCCACACCAAGAAGGTTTTTCGCTTGCGTGAGATGGGTTGCAACGGTGCCAAATTTGAGAACCCTCTCACTTTGCATCAAGTCTCTACCTTAATTCTTTATTGCACTAGGAGTAGCGAGGTGCTCTCAACCCAGTATGGGGAAGACATTGTCTTATTACGTTATGTAATGTAACATTTTCAAAAATAAAAAAGGCTTGTAAAAAAAAATTAAAACCAACATAGATCTATCTTAAACCCACATTTATCAAGGATTGACATTTATCCAATTTTTTGAGGTATAAATTCTTTTATCTTAAATAATTTACACGTCAAGAAAAAAATTACACCTCAAGAAATTGGATCCCTCTCGGTACTTAATAGGTCGGGGTTTAAGATGGTTCTATGTTGTTTAAATCTCAACCATGGGCGTTGTTTCACATATGCAATGTTAAATAAATTAGCAATCAGGTTGGTTAAATGAGGATTAATATCCAACAATTTAGGAGTAGAATTATAGGAGGATTAATATCCAACAATTTAGAGGCTTTATAGTTTGGTAATTCAACCTAGATTCCCTAATTACACTGATAGACATTTAGATATAATCTCAGATTTTGGACTTGCTTGAGCGAATCAACAAGATTAACCCAAGTGTAACAAGTGTACAACAGGGATTCATTTCATGGTCGTCGTATCGTGTTATGATTAAATGCATCTTGATTAAGATTTAAATAAGCTTCAATTAAAGAGTGGTTAAAGAAACGAGTAACAATTTTTTTTGTTTATTAAATAGTATTTGTTTTGTGATTATATTAGCTCTAACAATCTGGTATGAATAATGGATATACAATTATATATTTTAGCATTTGTTTAACAACTAGCTATATTCACAAAACTAAGTGTTTAGTTGTGCCTATCTGCATTCACCTGCCACTTTACTTGTGGTCGTGCCAGTATATTATCTGAGATTTTGGACTTTCTTGAACATATCAACAAGATTAACCCGAGTGTAATAAGTGTACAACTAGGATTCATTTCATGGTTGTCGTATCTTATTATGCTTATATGCATCTTGATTAAAATTTAAATAAGCTTCAGTTAAGCGATGGTTAAAAAAGGTTACAATAATGGATTTTTTTTAATAAATAGTATTTGTTTTATGTTTATACTCAATTTCCCTTTGTTGGGTTTCATAATTCCCTCTTAGCATTGGTTTTTGTAAACCCTAGTGCATTGTTCTTTACATCTCCTAGGCATGAGAACCCTACTCATCAAACTTCCACCACATACTATCCATACTAAAAGCCATGCAAACACTTGACATGTGGCCATGCTCAAACAACACATTCCGAGTACATTCTAATTTTCAGGTTCGACTTGACTGGAGTTTGGCCTCGATTTGATCCAAAATTCCAGGTCTCGTTGGATGCGCCATCCAAAATAAGTTGCTTCAGAAATCTCGACAGGGAGTACATAGCTAGGGTTTCCCTAGTGGCCACTATGCAAATTTGCTTGGAAACAGCTGATACATTCCTCGTTCTGATCAAGTTTGTGTCAAGAATTAGTTATTTCCGTCACTTTTCCAATCGATTCGAATCGACCCTAATGGATTGGAATTAGTTAGTTGCTAAAACTGCTTGGAATAAACCTTCGATTGGCTTATCTATGCCTAGAACAAGGCCTCCTGTTGATTATCCAGTGGATTTGTTGTTCAAAAGACAGGATTTCTATATGTAGGTTTCGGTGCCGGTGGGACTTCGATTTTGAGGGTGTTTTCTTGATGAAGAGCAAGTCAAAGCATGGTGTTTTTTTTATCATGATTTCAGCTAGTTTAAGAAGCTAGTTAACTCTTTGAATCCAACCAAAGGGCATTGGAACTCTAATTCTGAAGGGCAAGTTGATTATTTTTCCTATGAAAAGGGTTTCTTTAATTTCATGGTGTTTTCTTTTAAATTTTGATATTAGTGAGTTTAAGAAGTTAGTTAACTCTTTGAATCCAGCCAAAAGAGCATTGGAACTCCAAGACTGAAGATCTGGTTGATTATTTTTTGCCATGAGAAGTGTTTTTTTACTTTTATTTATTTATTCTTGCAAGGAATATTTATACTATTTTATGTCATGAGCTCGAGAGGTATATTTTTAGTTCCTTAGTCTCTTGATTTCAATCCAAAAGAAGAGATTATAATGGCCCCTCAAGTGTGGATAAAACTAACTTTTAGAAAGATAGCTCTCTCGAAGCTATTCAAGACACGTTAGGTCAATACATAGATTAGGTAGAACAACTAACTTTTTAGAAAGATAGCTCTCTCGAAGCTATTCAAGACAAGTTAGGTCAATACATAGATTAGGTAGAACTAAAGAGAAACATGCTTTCTTTTGCCCGAATACATAGATTAGGTAGAACTAAAGGGAAACCTGCTTTCTTGTGCTCGAATATGTGTGGAAGTGAATTTGAAGGAAAGTTTCCCTTAGGCTATGATAATGAATGGATGGTGCCATCGTCAAGTTATAGATTATGAACAAATCCCTTTCAAATGAATCTCTTGACACGAGTCAAAAGATTCAAGAGATTCAACAGATTCAAGAGTTTCAACATTCTCAACTTCGGAATCCCTACAAGGAATTTGAATAGAACACATTCAAGATAGTAAAAAATAGGTTGAGGAAAACTTGCTCGAAGTCACCAATCTAAAAAAAAACAAGAGGATATTCCTAAATCAAGCAATAATAGATATGAACCCCTTGAATCCTTAAAAGGTTCATAGACCAAAAGAATGAGAAAACAATTGAAGATAATAAAATTGACATTCAAGAATAACTTGAAGGTGGTATTGATCCATCCAAAAAATTGTGGAGGCAGGGCTAGGTAATGTTTCTAATGCGATCCTAGAGCAAGAAATCACTCCAAAAACTCACAATGAAAGACTCCTCTAGCTTCTTCAAATACCCCTTCTAATGTTGTGGTCTTGAAAAAAATTCCACAACACTCACCTCCTCTCAATAGGGGAGGGAAATCAAATCGAGATCATAAAAAAAAAGAAACAATCAAATATGTTGTCAGGCCATCAACTCACATTAGATTTACTTGTATAAGGGAAGTGTTATAACCTGTTTTTGTTTTCCATCTTTTGATACTTTTATTTATGTTTTGAAGCTTGGTTTTATTCTTTATTCCTAGAAAATTTTGTTGTTTGGGATAGTTTGAGTTTTTCCCTTTAGCTTTTATGTTATTTGATTTCTTAGTTTATTTTTACAAGTTTTGGTTTGATTTCATAATCAAATGGCTTATATGGATTAAAAAAGTCTAAAAATAACATAAAAGTTTAATTGAGACTCCTAAAACAAGTTTAAACCCTTATCATTGGCTTAATTTTTGCTATTCATTAACCTAGATTTTCTTGTAGCGCAAGTCAAAAACAAATGCACAAAGGCACTACAAGAAAGTCGCGCAAGTTAAAAAATCATCTTTCAACGTTGCGGAGATTTAGTTCTCTAAAGCGTCGATACTGTGGCAGCACAGTGGTTTAAATCTCCAACGAGGTAGCTAATAAAGCTTCTGATCGCCGATCACGAAGCTAGTGGTTTATGTTGCCGACATTGCAGCGACAATCTGGTTTAAAACTCCGATGAAATAGTTGATAAAGCTTTCGATCTCCGATCACGAAGCTAATGGTTTAAAGATAGTTGCTAAAGCTTCTGATCGTTGATCGCAAAACAAGTGATTTAAAGCGCTGACACTGCAGCAACACAGTGTCTTGAGGTTCCGATGCATTAGAGATTATTGCTTCCGATCGCCGACAGTGATGGCAGACCATAACGAGACAAAGGTGTTTCGAATCACGTTTTTTCTTGAAGTGCACATAGAGCAGGTGGAGATCGTGGCGAAAAATTAGTATTTGAAAATCAGAATTTTGAAACAGAGCAAAGATTAGGGCTTTCAAGAGCGATCATTTGGAGTGTCAAAACGGTCAGAGAAGATTGGGGCATGTAGTTCGACACCTGACAGACAGAGAATCAATTTACAGAATTAAAGCAGACTATCCAGGAGCTGACTCAGCAAAACGAAGAGTTAACAAGGAGGGTTGCAGACTTGGAGGCAGATCACTTGAAAGCTAAAAGGAAAGCTCGAGCCTTAGAGGGGATTGCTTTACTAGTTGAAGCAACTAAAGACTTGTAAAGTTAGTTAAGAAAGTCAGTTATTAGTTAAGTCTGGAAAGTCATTTTATTTTTGTATAATGATAGTTTAGATTGAACTATTCGATAGATAGCCTAAAAGCAGTTAGGGTTCAGTTATTCAACTGATTTTGAAGGAATAATATAAATGTAAATCTTAAAGAAGACAAAAGGGTTCGATTTTTTGCTGACAAGGGGAGGCTATCAGGCTTTGTTTATGAGCTAAGTAAAAGACTCTTATGTGTTTTTGAGGACTAAATTATGAAATATATGCACTATATGTCCTTCGGATTATTGACTAGTTTCATTTCTAATTTGTGTTAATTACTCAGTTGGTATATTCATTTCTTGTTTAATGTTTTTATGCTTGAAATGCTTGCTAACTGTGGGTGAAACTCAGTATTGTGTTTTTTGTTGGATTATGGTTTATATGTTATGCATCTCAGTCATTCAAATGCTCATGATTTAGTGTTTACTTTGGTTTTATGAATGTTTGCCCTCGTCTTCAAACTGTTCAACCAAAACACTAGAAAACCCTATTTTACTTTATTGTGATTATTGAGATTGTGTTGCCTTATTCTTCTATGAGATTGTGTTGCCTTATTCTTCTATAGTCTGAGAACAAATTTTGGCACAAACAGGAAGGAAACATGTTCTTCCAAATGAAGAATCATATGCTTTTTTGCATTCTACTTTGTAAACAATTTGTAAAAATTTACTTTTATACTAAGAAAAGAAAAAGAAAATTTAGAAAAAAATGTTTGGCTCATTTCTTCATGACTATAACAAACGGAAAATCTTCTAACTTTATTATTTTTTGCTATTATTTGATTTGACCACAACTTTTTGAACTCTTCATATTAAAAATAAATAAAAATAAAAATAAAATTTCTTTACCACCATTTACTTAAGTTAAATCAATACTCATTCATAAACATTTAATACACCATATACATGATGCACATTTAAACCTAAACCATGGATATAATGTTTAATACTTAAAATATTTCAAACATACTATTAAATTAATTTAACCTTGACTTTATTATAAGAATGAAAATTATGCTATATTTATGTTTTTAATGTAATTAATTTGTTTAAAGTATTTAAAACCATGCGAGATTTAGAGTTAGTTATGTACTGTTAATTTTAGTGAAGCATGGATCCTTGGGACTAAATGAAAGCAATATGAAAAGAAGGCTCCAGAAGAATGAACAATTCAATGTAAACTGATCAATAGATTCATGGCAGAAATTACACAAACATAAGGCTAAAAATGGTCAGAATATCATTACATTGATAATCATTGATATCTTGTAATACAATAGTCATACAATAGGGAGAATTCGAATATGTTAGGAAGGATTCAAACTCACTAACTCAAACTGATTCTGATGCTAACTCAGTGTGGGAAAATCACCACTAGAGCTCACTAATGCAACTCCGAATCACTGATTCAGTCTACAATCAGTTAACTAATGAGGGTAGGTGAGTAAATGTGCCCAACCTCCCTCAAATCATGCAAACTAGCGCTAGAGTGACTGAGAGTAAAATAATTGATGGGAATTAGAGCAAAACTGAACATAATTGAATACCTACTACAGTCAACTGCTAAAAACTGTTGGTGGCACTCGGAGTGGGTTCCTAAATTATAGAGATTGGTCCCTGGAGCTCCTAAGCTCATGCAAACAGGTGTAGTGAGTTGTAGGTGGCCCCTATGTGTGTCCCCCGTGCACTAGTGAAGTGATGAAGACCTCCTAAGCTAGGAAAAGGGACAAATAGATTATGTGGGAAAAGGGATGATTAATTAATCCCAACACCCCCATTTAATCCTAACTTTGGACAACCTGGGCCCTAGCAACAAGGACAAAGGTCACCCATACAATCTAAATGAATAAAAAATGTCTGCTTAGCAAACAAGGAAGTGGGGAAAACCTCATGAGAAAACCACCCTCTCAAATACAAGCAAGTAAACCATGAATAATATATGAATCAAGCCTTTACAGGAAGAAGAGATATGAGTAGAAAAATCTCTTTTCAGTGAAGGACTTGGTGAATATAACTGCAATCTGCTCCTCTATAGGGCAATAATGTAGAGTTGTAGCCTTACTATGCACTAGTTCCCGAACCTAGTGGATGTGTACTTCAATATGATTGGTCCGCTGCTTCTAAATTGGATCATTGGCTATCTTGATGGTACTCTGATTGTCACAATAGAGGTATACCAAAGGAGAAGAGTGCCTTCCTCCATGGTAATGGCCAAAACTAGTCTTATAGAGTCCATTCTTGCTACAGGAGCAAATGTCTCACTGTAGTCCAACCCATGGACTTGTGAGTACCCCTTTGCCACCAACCGATCCTTGTACTTGGTTGTGGTTCCATCAATTGCTAGCTTGGTCTTGTAGATCCATTTGCACTGAACTAACTTCCTCTTAGGAGGAAAAGTGACAAACTCCAAAGTTTTTTTGTCTTGTAGCGAACCAAACTCATCATCCATAGCTTCCTGCCACCTTGGATCATGGAAAGCCTCCTTGTATGACTGGGGATCTAACTCCATCATCATGAAACACCTCTTTGGGAGAAGTAGATCTAAATGGGAGAGTGCAACATGTTGATCTTGATAATGGGACCTTGTTCTTCTCCTATCATCTGGATCCCCAACATTATTCCCAACTGCTTCGATGAGATTTTGGGCCCATTTAGGCCTCTGATTGAGAGTAGGTGCTAGATATGGATTTGGATCTTCTTGAGGTTCAATCTCAATATCAAGATCATGATCATCTATATCCCCATCTTCTGAATCTGAAACATTAATCAAGACATCATCATCTGCAAATGGAAATGGACGAGAAATTATATCTTCTTCTTCTTCAGCTGATTGTGAATCATGCACCTGATCTTCTTCAAATTGCACACTGCGCTCTATGAAGCACTTTTTGGTTGCAAGGTCCATGCATTTGTATGCCTTAGCATCATCTGCATATCCCAGCAGTATGCATTCGCTACTCTGGGCTTGGAAGGCTTTCCTCGTCAGTAGGAATTTTGGCCCATGCCTTGGAGCCAAAAACTCTCAGATGTAAGACATTGGGATTGTGTCCCATCAATTCTTCGAAAGCAGTAGCCCCAATCACTGACTTGTGGGGCACCATGTTCTGGATATGCGAAGACCAATTGACTGCCTCACCCCATAGATATGGAGGAATACTTCTTGCTTCTAGAAGGCATGTAGCCATCTCTTTCAAGGATTTGTTCTTCCTCTTAGCTACACCATTATGTTGTGGTGTGTATGGGACTGAGTGTTGCATTTGAATGGCTGCTGATGCACAAAGTTGTTGGAATTATCTTTTGACATACTCACCTCCATTATCAAATCTAAGTGCTTTGACCTTCTTTCTAAGAGTGTTCTCGGCCAAGGCTTTGAAGATTTTGAAGGTCTCAAATACCTTGAACAGTCATCAATGAAGGTCATAAAGTATCTGGATCCATTCATAGATGTTGTAGGCATTGGTCTGGAGACATCACTATGAATTAGATCTAGTGTGGAGGAAGCTCTTCTTTCCTTCCCAACCGCATACCTTTTCTCTGGATGCTTCCCTACCAAGCAACCAATGCACACTCCTTCAGAAGATTTGATGAGAGGCAATTCCTCAACCATCTGTTCATTGTGCAACTGCTAGAGACACTTGAAGTTTAGGTGGCCAAATATTTCATGCCACAACTTGCTTGTGTTATTGTCATGAGTCAATAAGGCACTTAGATATGAATTAGGAAGAAAATGAGAAAACTCATATGCCTTGAAGGCATGGTTAGCAACTCCTTTCGTTATTAGGTTTCTAGTAAAAACTTTTGAGATCTCCATTGTTTCAAGATCAAATGTGACTCTCTTGGGAGAGCCAGTATGTGTCATCTTGTACACAGACAACAAGTTTGTTGCCAATGAGGGAACATATAGCAAATTCTGGAATACTCCATGATCAATTTTAATGGACCCTTTCCTGATAGCTGGGATTTATGAATCATCTCCCATATGGATGCTTGGTCCTCTAGAGAGATCCAGAGAGGTGAATGATTGTTTGAAGAAAACCATGTGGTTGGAGGCCCCAGAATCAATGAGATAGGCCTTTAACTGAGTGAATCCTGCTTTCAAAGCATGACACCTCTCATATTCATCAGTCTTGTTTTAAGCATCAAACTTCTTTGCACTTTCAGGAAGGGAAATATTGTTCTGTTCAAGGAACTTAGAAATATGGTCAATGGTATTCTTCATACACTAATTCTTTGGATGAAATCCTATCTTGCAGTAAGAGCACTTGGCTTTGTCAAACTTCTTGTGCTTGTCCTTCTTTGAACTAGAGGCTCCATCTGAAGGGTTTTGCTTCTCCTTAGGCTTGAAATCAGAGTTATTCTTCTCTTTACCTTTTTGCTTCCCCTTTGCTTGCTCATTCTTAGTCTCTCCAGCTAAGAGAGCCTGATTCTTGGAGGTTTTAAGAGCTCACATCTAAATCATCTTATCTTGTTCCTAGATTAGTGACTCTGTGAAGGCATCAAGGGATGGCATTCGCCAATTTGGAGTTCTCAGTCTCTCGGAGTGAAAGGTAGATATGAACACTGAGAATTCTGGGCCAAGTTTGCTCAGAAATGAGAGCACTAATTGCTCATCCTTTTTATCAATCCCGCACTGCTTGCATTGCATGACAAGGGATCTGAATTTAGTGAATAAATGCTATATCAATTTGAAGTTGCTGTGATGTAGTGCTACTAGCTCATTCTCCAATATATGGCCCCTGAGCTCACCCTACTTGCCAAACAAGGATTTGAGCTTATCCCATACTTCTTTCAAAGTTTTCATTCCATCAAGATGGAACATTAGCTCACTAGAGATGTGGACGCACATGAACCCAAAAGCTTCATCAAGCCTATTCAAATACTTTGATTTTTCAACATATCGTTGGGGTTTGACTTCTCTACCCATGGTGACCCTATACATACTCTTGTTGCACAAGAAAATCTACATATCTTCCCTCCAATCATGGTAATTGAAGGGTGTAAGGATTATGGGAGTCAAAGCTGCTGAATTCTCCATTTCACAACTTCAAGGACAACTAATTCTTCAAGAAATATTTGAATGTACCTGCAAAAACAATGCAAAACACTTCAATTTGCTATCAAACCAATTCAAACACTCTCCACTTCGACATGTGCACATTCTTTGGGTGCATTGCACTTGGCTAGACTTCTTTGGACAAAATCCAGAGGGTGCAAGACAAAAATACTAGGATTTATGTGGAACCCAATTGCTTCTGGTGCATCAATGGAAGTTTGAGGTTTGAAGCTGTCATGAATGCCTGCTCTAATACCATGTTAATTTTAGTGAAGTGTGGATCCTCATGCCTTAATGAAAGCAATCTGAAAATAAGGATGCAAAAGAATGAACAATTCAATGTAAACTAATCAATAGATTCATGGCAGA
The DNA here is from genome assembly GCA_001517045.1 of Pseudotsuga menziesii. Taxonomy (NCBI): domain Eukaryota; kingdom Viridiplantae; phylum Streptophyta; class Pinopsida; order Pinales; family Pinaceae; genus Pseudotsuga; species Pseudotsuga menziesii. Next base: position 95,519 of record LPNX010189928.1, read on the forward strand.
AATTACACACACATAAGACAAAAAATGGTCAAAATACCATTACATTGATAATCATTGATGTCTCTGTAATACAATAGTCATACAATAAGGAGAATTAGATTTCCTTAGGAAGGATTCGAATTCATCAACTCAAACTGACTCTGATGCTAATTCAGTGTGGGAAAATCACCACTAGAGCTCACTAATGCAACTATGGATCATTGATTCAGTCTACAATCAGGTAACTGATGAGGGTAAGTGAGTAAATGCGGCCAACCTCCCTTAAATCATGCAAAATGGTGATAGAGTGACTTAGAGTGAACTAATGGATAAGAATCATAGCATAACTGACAATAACAAAATACCCACTAGAGTCAAATGTTGGAGGCAGGTGGGTTCTTAAATTATAGGGATTGGTCCATGGAGCTCCTAAACTCATGCAAACTGGTGCAGTGAGTGGTAGGTGGCCCCTAGGTGTGTCCCCCATGCACTAGTGAAGTGATGAAGACCTCTTAAGCTAGGAAAAAGGACAATTAAACTATAAACTATGTGGGAAAAGGGAGGATTGATTAATCCTAACATGTAAAGCTCAATTGAACATACCACTCTTGGAACATTATTTGGAACCAATAGAAATGCCATTTAAAAAATATATAAAATTGGATTTCTTTAATTTATTTTTAAATAGTTACATGTTTTGTATTTATTTTGCTTAAGATAAATATTGTCACTTTAAACAAGAATGGATATGATTTTATGTTAAAAGGATTGTAATTAAACTATGTACTTAAATAATATAAAATAATATTTTATTTGAACTCAAAAACCAATATTTATATCCAACAAAAATGATTTGAAAAGAAATAAGAATCCTTTGTAAAGGATTTTAAGAACTATTACAAATATAAACACTATAATTTTTCAAAACATAATTACTAAAATTTAGACACTGTGTGCTCTCTTTGAGTTTCGTCTTGCCCCACATTGACAAGTTGTGAGCCTTAGTTTTCCAAGTGCGTATCTTCAAGCATTCGGTTGGCGATTTCTTCATCTTTAAGCTCCTCGCATCCAGATCCAAATGACATCTTGAGATTAAAGGCAATTGATTGAGAGGCCTTAGTAAAATTGCACGTCGTATATTGGAGCAACGAATATTTTGCTTTCAATGTTTGAATTTGTCTCTTTTGTATATGAGTGTATCCATTATCACCACATTCTGAGAGGTGTATTGATGTTCATTCCTATTTATTGTGGTTGCCAATAAAAAGATTGAAGTCTTATTATCTTTGATGTATTCTTTATGCCAATGAAGAATACTTGGCATTTCATAAATGTCCCTTTATCATTTTTCCATGGAACATAGAGAAGTCCATGAAATATCATTTTCCATGGAACATAGGGAAGTACATGAAAGATAGCGTCTAGAGCAACAGGAACATCACTCCATAAAGATTTTCCAATTTGGGAGAGATTAATACAAGACCAACTAAACCAAAATAACCAACCCCCACCACCTAAAGCAAAGTAATCACCCTCAAACCAAAAGCACATATATACTTGGAGTTTATTGTCCTTAAACAACACTTAAGACCCATAAACAAGAAAATACAAAAAGAAACAAACTAACTAAACCAACAAAAGGGTGGAACCAAAAACCATAAATTCACCAAGCCATTGAAAATCAAAAGTGTCCAACATTCCTGTGGCAGTGGGGAGAGCTCATTGTGATGAGCTAGACCTTCATAATCTTAACCATGTTCCATAATCCCACCTACAAGCCTGGAATTAAACCTTCCACTTTCAAAACCTTGGTAGTGAGGAACAAATGGCATGTGTGGTGTTGTTGGAGGAGCCTACTTAACTAGTTGATTGGGTTGATGTTCGACAAATGTAAAGTACCAGTCAACCTAGTAGGTTAATAATGGTCACGACTATGTAGCGAAAATATCATAATTAATACTGTTTGCAAATATTCTATTATACCTTTCAGTTCTTCAAGACAAAGAAATCTTTGAGGTTGGGGGAAATGTATCAAATTTTCACTGCCACTTTTGGCCAAAATGTGTTAGTCATCTTCATGGATTCATCCTTATACCCTAACTTCCACAGGGTATAGCTACAAATATGTAATGAATCAAGACCTGAAATTTGTACCATGGATAGCTAGCTATGCCCTTTGAGTCTCCTCCAAGCTTGTTGTCTGAAACATTCCTAAAAAATACTATAGTGAAAAATTCCGAGATTACTCATTTTGGAAGCATCCAAGCTCTAATACAAAATGTTCTGAACCAAATCCTTAAGGTAGCACAAAATAACAAAGTACACACCATGTATAGAAATGCAAGCATGGAACACAACTCCAACATAGATAATAGAGATAAATTACACAATAACTCCTTAATGAATAGAAGATCCTTCTCCAAATACCTCAAACATTCATAAAATCATTCCACATGTTCCTCAATAATTATTACATTTCCATATATACCTATTCACTCATTGCACATGAGGCCCCTTCATTAAAGACCACTATCATGTATACATTTAATTCTTTACATATAACTTTAGCCCCTTATATTCCCCACATTTGACTCCATATATTTCTTCCCTTTAGGTCATATCATGACTAGTCGACTAGGCTCTAGCATTTCCCACACTTATCATCCCTAATAAATATTATTTGTTAATAAAATTAAGATTGAATAATTTTATTTCTAAATAAAATTAACAAATTGATTTCTATTTTTTAATAAATTTATTCATTACAAAGAGTACAAAATGGTAATATTTTGCACTTCCTCTTTCATTATAATTTACAAGCAATGTAGGATTTTTTATTCATATGTTGACTTATTACAATTTATAAAGCATGATAGTATTTTTCACTTTTATGTTCTTTATATTGAGTGTTGAATAGAGAATGTTAAGTTTAATTTTTTTTAATATTTAATTTAATATTAATTTTGTATTAAATCCTTTTTAAATTTTAAAAATGAAAAAAAAAAGTTTCAATGAATTTAGCAGTGTGATTGTAATAATCAATTAGAATGTAAATTTTAATTTTTTTTTAATCTTTATCTTCAAACTTTATATTTTAAAATACTTTTCATATAATTGTAGAATTTTTTTCATAAAGAACTAGCAACAACCATATTAATAAGAATAATATGTTCAAATCCTAGATGCCGGTGAGTATCAGGTTGGTGACGGGAGGCGACACAGAGGGAAGGCGCATGCAGGGACAATTGTCATCCCTTCCCACACTTTACTGCATGCATAAGACATGTGTGATGGTCCTTGGAGTGATAAGAAGGGAGGGGGAGGTACACCGAGACGATCTCACATTATGCTAAGGATATGGCTGGCAAATCAGGCACGATTGCTTCTGCACAGGTGAAAGACCCTTCATCTCCAAGCTTCACTTTGTGTGGAGGGTCTTTCTAAATAAGACATGAGAGGGAGTCTTTGTAACATGTCACATGCTTGGAAGCACCACTGTCTATGAGCCAAGTATCACTTCCATGTGAGACTGAACCTGTGAGGGATGAAATTAAAACATATTCTTCACTAGAGTCTTCATCTTCTCTAGACTTCTCTTCAACTGAGACATCATCTTCAATTGCATGGGCATGAAACCTACTATTCTTCTTTAAGAGGATAGTTTCTTGTAATGTGTCCCATCTTGTGACATGTAAAACATTAAAAGGATGAGAAGCCACTTTTAGTCCTTTTACATCTTTGAAATCTTTGAGGTCTTCTTGGGGATTGTTCACGAACCTTTCTCTTGTTCTTTTCTTGCTTTGCATGTGCCACCAAGGCTTGGTCTTCGTTGTCATTTAACTTCTCTTCTATGTTTGTTACTCTTTCTTCTTGTATGCATTCTTCCCATAATCTAACCACAATCTATTAAACTTGGTCAACTTCCTTCTAGCACATATTCCTTTGATGGAATCCCAATCCCTTGGGAGACCATTCAAGGTGGTCAACACAATTTTTGTCTCTTCTACCATGTCTTCAATAACTTCTAATTGTTCTTTAATATGGGGCACTCTTTTGAAATATGACTGCATTGTTTCTTCCTTCTGAATCTTCACACTCTTGAGTTGGTTTCTCAAGGTCATTCTTTTATTAATGTTTCTCCCTTCAAATAGACAAGACAGTGCATCAAACATTTTTTTGGAGTCTTCTTTGAAGAAACTTGAGGGATCAAGTGATCTTTGATGGAATCATGGAATCAACTATGATCCTCTTAGCGTTGACCATATCCTTCTTGTGCTTAGATTTGGCTTCATCTCCTTCTGGTTCTTGAACTTCCTCCTTTATGTAGCCTTCTAAGTCATGTTATTTAAGAATGAGCATGACTTTATATTTACATGCTCTGAAATTCTTAGTTCCGTCAAGATTTTCATCAATCTTGATATTGTTTATCATCTTTTTAAATGAGAACCTCAAAAGGAAATATAGGAAGTAGGACTTACTAGTAAGAAGGTTGTTTCTGGAAACTGCTTCAGGCTTACTTAGGGTTTGACAGAGAAACCTAGTTTTTCAACTTGGAGATCTTGAAGATATAAATGGAGGAAACCTCCCTAAGGCGAGGTGAGCAATGGAGTCATTTCTCCAAAAATGTGGACAAAACTTTAAAAAATTCGATGCCCTAGTTTCTCCCGGTAGCAGTGATAGGGAAAAACAATGAAAATTATTGGATATGGAATATGTCACCACAGAAAGATGCGCCCTCCTAGTGCAAGTTGGATTGACCTTCTTTTTCAGTTGATCTAACGAGGGAGTTTCCCGAAATAGTAAACCCTGGCTTGTTGAACTATTACATAAGTTGTTGCACAATGACTTTTTCATGTTGCCTTTGATGCCATGTTAGAATTTTAATGGTTTTATGTCAAAAAACAATAGGATCATTAAAAGGAAGACAAGTATAGTAGCACAAAGAAAAAACAAAGATTAAACAAAGATTTATCCTGGGAAACTCTCGTGGGGGAGAAAACCCGAAAAAACTTCCTCGATATAGAACTCAACCAGGTACATTGTAAAACCCCAAGAACAAGACTAGCAACTTTCTCTCTCAGTTGGACTACTCTCTCTTGCACTTGCTTGTATGAAGTATGTCCAAATGAGGGAGGCACCTCACTTGTTTATACTTATCAAGTGAGTGACCTAATAACCCATCAAGGTCGACATGTTGCTCCAAACAGGGTCGACCTTGATGGGTTATTAGGTCACTCACTTGATAAGTATAAACAAGTGAGGTGCCTCCCTCATTTGGACATACTTCATACAAGCAAGTGCAAGAGAGAGTAGTCC
>LPNX010189928.1:100911-121183 GCA_001517045.1 Pseudotsuga menziesii
AGAAAGCAGGGTCGACCTGCTTAGGGAGACTCAAAATAACAATTCTAAAATACTTTTGTGGGTACTATTGCCCCAACTTACAACAAAGGTTTTACCTCATGACTTTTACATGACCAATTACATCAAGGACATCTCCCGAAGGAGAAATAATAATAATATAAAAGTACAATGGAATATCTTCCAAAATTACATTTCTTTAAAAAATCTCATCCTTATGAACTCAAATGAATAAACTTTAATTTGCAGAAAGTAAATTCATGTAGTAGTATTCACACATATAGTAGGAAAATGAACAACAAAAGCATAAACACGATACACACACAATTTACTCCTTCAAATCAACGTTTCATTAATAGATCAAACTTACAAGGAAACCTTCAAAACTGTCAAAACATGCATTTGTGCGATACACTCAAATTGAGCAAAAACTACACACTTACTGAGCAAATTTTCCCACCAGAAACTGAAAAATCAACCACTACTTCTTGCCCTATTGTATAGTTGTCCCTACAACTCTATGGACTTGTTATGTACGGATGTACTAATCTATCTATGCGATCGTACAAAATTATGTACGAATCAGTGTGACCATACAGAAATGTTATACGAATTTGTACGACTGTATGAATCTAATGTACATGTTCTCTGCTTGTTGAAATCTACTTGGTTGTTGAACTAGGCTCCTCTCTGGCACTCTAACTATGCTTCTTGGATGAGTTTCTTCACATTCCAACCAAAATATATTTTAAGTAAAGAATGAATGTGCCTTAAATCTCTACCCTGACTTGTCTTTATACTTTAGCTAAAACCCTAATCTCTCAGTGAAATGTACGATAAAAATTAGTCCAAATCACTATGTATTACAATTACATTTTATTAGACTCAACAACTAAAAATAAGGATTTCACTTTATTTACTAAAGTGAATTAGAAAATAGATTTGACTTTGATGACTTCACAAACATTTTACACTAAACCTATGTGGACTTCCTATGCAAGCTACAAACATCAACAAATGGCACAACCAAGTAACTAACACAATCTAGAATTTTGCAATCTAATTTTCTGCACTAGATACTTCGCTCTTGAGGTCCGTCCTTCATCTGCTAGTTCATAGGAGGTCTCGACTAAAAGGAGAGGATCACTAAGGCCGACTTTCGTCCCTGCTCGACGGGTGGGTCTTGCAGTCCCCATTCCACTCAGCATTCCCCAGCATTCCCAGTATGCTTTCCCCAGTTCGTTCAATCTGTTTTATGTATGATCTATTCAAAATTTTGCATTTAATTACACACTTCTTCTTTGCTGGAAATTACATTGTTAATCACCTCACTTTTGTGTTCACCTCTCATGATTTGTTAGCAATTTCTTTAAAGCAATACCAGCAACAGAATAAGAGCTAATGATTGGATAAAGCACATGTTCTTTTGGTCTCGCTCAGATTTATATACATGCTTTCATATTCTGAAACAACACTTTCAATGGTTATAATTTTCATTTCTCTGGTTTAAGAATTTCATATTTGTATTGTTGATTTTTAATTTTAACTTGAAGTCTAGAATAGCAATTGCAATTGAATTATTTTTTTTAGTGAGTTAATGAGTTACTTTTAATTGTCTGCCTAATAATTTATGATCTATTCATTTGAAACTTGGTTATTTTGGAAAATTCACTAGTGATTATGGTTATATTGATCAATGGTTAAGGGTTCTTAAGAATTTATCCAATGCATGAGTTAGGGTAATTGTTAATTCACTTATAAGATATTATAACTCATTTAATCTTCTTAGACTTTTGAAGCAATTCATCTATAAACCAATCAAGTATCATTGTCGCCTTTGACTTAATTACCTTAGGGAATCCTTCGATTATCTTTCCTCACAAGAAAAGTTTACAGAGGTGACAGTTGCAAAGTTTCCATAGTTGCACTTGGCTAGAACCTACTAGGAGACTTTGCATTAGGTTGTTAGTTTTTGCAACAAGGACCATTGCTGAGAAAATTAGTCTGAGACAATGCTTCAAATCTCTGCTTAAAAACTTTTCTAGTCCTCAAAAATGGCTGATTTATTCAACAGGCCACAACCTGAGTTTTTGTCATACATTAGTTCTTTTCAAAAACAGCATCAGAGATCATCTTGTGAATCTGAGATTTGCTGTAGCAATTTCATATAGACACCAGGTTAATCATGGGTTAATCCTAAGCATGAAAACAGGCCTCAAAAGCACCTAGACTGCTGGAAGAAATTCCCACAAAATGCAATGGCTACAGCCCATTATTGCTGTAGAATAACCCCACAGTGACCAAAATTTTCACAATTTTTATACAGTAAAGGGGCAATAATCAGTTTAAGGAATCATCACTGATCTGTACAGCTGGCAGCTTATTAGTTCTGTACCTAACCATTTGAACTACAGATTTCAATTCATGAATCTGGAAACATGCCCTGCAATTCTGATGGCAAAATTCATGACATAAAAGATGATCCATGCCCAGATACCATATCAAACCAGCAGCGAAGCATTACAAGTGAATTGAAGTCAGATGCAGCAGAGAATCGTGACAAGTGGCATTGAAGTGGGATGCACCATCATCATACAACCCCATCCATAATCATCCATTGGAGAGAAAACTAATATCAATCATATCCCATAGCTACCAAATGAAAGCCACGTTCTAGGGCATCATCAACATCGGAACATGGAGCAAAACTGCAGTACCAAGAAACCAAGGCAAAGATCAACTCCATCCAAATGCAACCCCAGTAAAAAAGTGAAAAAATTCACATGTGGACACCCATGCGAAATGGGGGTAAAACCTCCCAATATAGTAGATGACCATGCCAAATCCCTCATCAAGTGATAAAGAAATGGCTCAAAGGTGCTCCCTCCACTAGACCAAGTAAATGCAAGCAATAGCTCCTCCAAGGTGGAAGCGTAGGGTTTGAAACTTTGTGGGTGACACATACCTCCAAGAAAACAAAAATACTCCATGTGCCCTAGGAGAGAGTGCCATCAAACAATCAATCCATACAATAATGCCAAATGAAGTGTTCCCTCAAGATATATGCACAAAGAAAATAATAAAATACTCCCCATAGTAGAGTGCTCTTCAACCAACTCCTCAAAATAGGAATGTGGTCCACAAGGTGCATGAACAAGTGTGCAACTCCTCCACAAGTGTGTATCCCAAGGTGGGCACTCCAAATAATGCATGAATAAGTGTGCAACAATGCCATAAAGTGGAGTGCTTCAACTCTTCTTCCCTAAATCTCTTTCTCCAATAAATAACCTCATCTTTAAGGTGTTTGACCATGTCAAACCCTCAAAACATCAAGTAGACATCCTCCAAGTGGACATGCCAATAAAATCCCATTCAAACAATAAAATAATGGGTTCCAAGTGGCATTCCCTCCATAAATGTGTAACCATTTCCTTAAAATAGAATGTGGTCAAATAAAATCCCATTCAAACAATAAAATAATGGGTTCCAAGTGGCATGCCCTCCATAAATGTGTAACAATTTCCTTAAAATAGCATGTGGACAGAAGGTAACCACCATCATGTGAAAATGTGTCAAAGATGGCAACTAGACAAGGGTGCCCTCATAAAGAACTCCTCGACACATCCTCCGATACATAACCACCCTCTAACAATGTGCAAGGAAAGACTCAACAATAATATAATATTAATAATCAATGTTCAACTAACTCCATAGGTGCACCATAGAGAAGTGTGCCAACCTCCAACAAATGATAAAGTAATGTGCATCATGCCCAACCCAACAAATGATAAAATAATACACATCATGTCTAACCCAACAAACTCAAAGACCAAGGGGATGGCCCCTCCACTCAAGTAAAATAATGGTGATCTACCTCAACATGTGTGCCAAAGAAGGGGTTCTCTCCATCAAGATGTTGCATCATGTAAGATAAATGTGTTCTCCCTAGCCAAGTCCCAACATGATATCAACATAATAACAAAACACAAGTTCTACCTGACTTGAACCTAGGGCACACCACCATCAAGATATTATTACATCAAAATACATCATTTAGCCTTAAGCAATGCTAGAGCACCATGAAATACGCCCCAACAAGGGTACTAACATCTTCAAATACAGATCCCCTATAGGTGATGTCTAGCATTGTTACAATGTTAAGTTATATCACTTGGGAGAAGTGTATCACCACACCACATAAACCCATAGGAAAAGGATTCATAAGAAAGGTGTTATCACCATCAACCATCAAGTATGTCCCCATTACATATTCAACTAAAGGGGACCATGTAGAACAACCTCTCCTAGTGACATAAATAATATAGCATCACCATGCATAGTCACTAGGAGCATCCAAAAATATTACACATTAAGTAGCCAGCATTGAAATGTCAAAAGAGTGACCTATCAAGAAAAGGCATGACAATGGTACCAAACCACAAGATGACCATCCACAATAGAGAAGTGGATCTCCTCCACCAAATATCACCATGCCAAGAAGATAAGAGGTTCCATGAAGATGTACCAACAAATCCATCCAATGCTCCAAAGGCACCAACAACCAATCCCATCAATGTGATGAAAATCACAACATGAAACCTCGTAAAATAGGAGGTGTAACAAGGATTTGACATCTCTCACTCAAACATGACAACCATGTAATGAAATATATATATATATATATATATATATAGAGAGAGAGAGAGAGAGAGAGAGAGAGAGAGAGAGTTCACGTGGCATAGACCATGGGCTACAAAAATGTACCAAAAACTACATGCCAAATTGTGTTAGAAACCATGTGGCAAAACCACTAGACTGGAAATGTGATTGGTACACTTCCTAACATTATTCCTCATAGCAATCATCTTTTCTAGGGTAGTACTCCAACGAAGTCCCTACACCAAGTGCATTTATCTGCAATGACTAGTTTTGTCAATGCATCAACACTATTTTCCTATGTCTTGCACTTCCTCAAGATAACTATGCTACTATCTACCATTTCTCTAATGAAATGGTACATAACTTTTATAAGCTTTCTCCTTGCATTAAATGTAGGATTATCAGCTAAAGCTATAGCACTAACACTGTCAGAATGAATAAACAATGCCCTTTCCTTGAATCCAATGCCTTCACATAACCTCCCTAACGAAATCACTTCCTTGGAAGCCTTGGTAGTAGCTATGTGTTTTTCCTCGATACTAGATAAGACAACAATGGGTTGACTTTTTCTCATCCAAGTAATTGCTCCTCCAAACAAGGTAAAGACATAGGCACGAGTAGATTTTCTTTCATCTCTACATCCCTTACACATTTTACATCCACATAACCATGCAAATTCGGAACTTTTATTTCAACATCCTTGTTTCATTCATAGCACAGACAAAAATCCAAGGTGCCATGTAAGTATCTCATGATTCTCTTTATGCAATCCAATGTTCCCTCCTAAGATTGGGCATGCACCTCTTACTACTCCCAGAACTTGTGCAATGTTATATCTAGTGCATATCATAGTATACATAAGTGGTCATACAACCCTAGAAAATGGTTTCATTGGCATCTCTTCCTCGGATTTGGCTATCTTGGGACACATCTTTTGACAACTTGACTCCCACTAAAAAGGAATCCCTATAGGTTTATTGTGATGTCCCCTTCCACTGACAGGGTGACTAGTAGCCTATCTGACTCCGTAGGCTAGAGCCAATTAAGACAAGGGGATCATTCCTAGTGTCACTTAGCTTATAAAAGATATTTATCTCTAAAAGTGACTAATAACATGGTATTGGGTGTCCCATGGTATTTACCATGATATGGAACTCCATTGAAGGATAAAAAGAGGGGTACCACCTCTCTTGGAACTATTATGATATGTTTCTGATTTGATCCCATGATTGGGTGCTCTGATGAGCTAAGCTTTTTTCGTTAGGGGTTTTGGCAAAACCTCTTTCATTGTAGTTATCGTTTTCAGTGGTGATACCATCCACCCTAGTCAATTTGAGAGAAAAGATCACATAGATCTCACCATTGTGGTTATTGAAAATTAGTGCCATGAAATAAAATGCACTATCCTTGCAAATCTATGAGGTTTTGGACTGAGTTGGGTCTGCCTTGAAGGAAAAACACACTTGTTCCTTAGTGGTATCTGCTGTTAGAGAGGGCACACTTGTATTGCTGATTATAACTCTGAAGGAGGACACAGTTCAAGAGAGCTTCGTAGTTCATCTGAGGGAGAAGGCATTGCTTCAAGGCCATACTGCAGTAGGTGGTCTGTCCCCTGTGGTCTTGCTGCTGCTACCATAATCCTCATCATCCTTCTAGAGTATTGGAGACTGGGCACACTCCTTTTTGGTATTCAGAGTTTTCTGTGGGTTGTATTATCATTGCAATGAAGGACTCCACTACACATACTCTGACAGCATTTTGTGGCAAAATAGAAAGGGGGCGATGTCCGCAAAAACACACAGCTGTTGGTTGAAGAAGAGGACACACTGTGGGCTACAGTCACAAGGAAATCATGGGCTTCATCTCTTTCGTTCTGCTGATTGAAACACTGGTTATTGGTTATGAGAAAACCCTCTTCACTGCTGATCGTGTTTGTTGAATCCTGGAGCTGATTGGAGGGTGTTCCTTCACTATTCGTGGGTCAAAGAGAAAGGAAGGGATTCACATCTCAATGTTCTGTCGCCCACAGGAATTATATCAGGTTTGAAGTTTGAACTGTATAGGTGATAGAATAAACTCCTTGCATAGGTGTCTGATTTATGACTGTTATATCAGCTGAATCAGAAAGAGATTTATGGTATCTTGTGTAATCTTATGCACTACCTTATTTATCCCTGTAGATTAATAGTATGAAGTTAAATATCAATGATTACTTTAACAGTATGGACACTCTTATTTGGTACTCATATAAGCAGTGAAAGTTGAAAAACAAATTTAGAACTCCATACCAATTAAACCAAGAAATGACTAGAATACAGTGAATCCCATCTGCTTGACTCAGCCCATACACAGAGGTCATATTGGTTTAAAGAGAAGCTACAGCAGTAGATAACCAAGTGTCTGGCAACATCAAAGCCAAGCTTACTCATACAGTACATGCCAAGGGTAGATTTACTAGCACAGTAAGCCACAGTAGTGCATAAACAAAGTATTTGACGAATGTCCACAACAATGCTACAAGGCAGTTGGAAAATTGTTTTTCCTAGTTTGGGTTAAGGGATTCTACAGTGGTATCTGAGCTGGTTTTCCTGCCAGCTTGAGGGGAATTCAGGGAAAGGACATTTCAAATTTCAGCAGTGGTAGCAGGGAATCAAAGAGGATGAATACCATAGAGGAATTCATAATAGAACTAGTGCAAGCCATTGAGGAATATCAGACGAATATGACAAGGTTGTTAGAACACCCTACGTGGAAGGAGCCATGATTATCAGTTGAGAAGAAGGGTAGAAGTTCAAAATCTAGGAAGGATGATGAAGCCAAAAACTCACCTCATGATGAGGATTCTTTAAAAGGAACAGGGCAGAAATGGAAGGGAGATGAACATGAAGGACAGAAAAAGAAGCATTCATCTAGCCATCTTGAGAATGTGTGCATAGAGGAAGACCAAACAGCAGCACATAAGGATGATGACACCAGTATAAGGGATGGGCATACCTATGATGCAGCTTCCAAATCAACAAAGGATGAGGATGCAACAGCTTGCCCTACTTATGATGACCATAGGGATATGGAAGAGGAAACTTCTTTCCCTATGTATGACGCTCACATGGATTCCACACCTCATCCTATCTATGACATGTACGATGATGCATGCATGATCGTACCTAGATATGGCATAGGTCGGTAGCTATGTGTGAAGGAAGACAATGCAAGTGCTGAGTTGGAGGATGAAAACTTGAATGAAGATGATATCATGATAATCCACATGAGTCCCATCACTGCACAGTGTTGACTAGTGAGTCAATTGATCCTTGATGCGACAACCCACACCATGATGATGAGATGACATTGCATGATTTGGAGAACCGAATATTGGTCACAGAGGAGCAAATTGTGTAAGTGTTGACAAGGACAGATGGCGCTTGTTACCAACTATCTTGTACAATAGTTGAGCTTCCTATTGAACCGCCAGTTATTGAGCATGATGAATGCTCATCTCTAGAGTTCAGAAGTTCAGTGTGCTCCAGACTTGACCAGTTTTGGCTAAACCTTTTTTAATTTTTTGTAAATACATGTTCATACCCCCTTGGGGAAATTGTAAAAAATGTCCTAGCATTTAATTTTTTATAAAAGGCTTGGCTTCCCAGACTTAAGCATCAAGCCGACTAGCCCAGAGTGTTTTTTCCCTTGGTCATTTTTTATTGTTGAACAAACGACTAATAATTTCTGAGTTTTTCACTCACACCTCCAAAGCTGGGGTACTTGTCTTGGTGTTTCGGCCTAGGGAGGTTATTAGAGCCTTCGTGTCAATGTTTTTCAATATGCTAGGCATTCTGATTGAGTCGTATGAACATGTACTAGGTCCCCCTAGAGTTTCGTTTGATTCCAAAAATAAATAAATTTTTCCATTTTTTAAGCCATTTTTTAATGGTTTAAATGGAAAAATTCAAAATGTAATAAAAGCATGATTCGAAGTCTGTTTTCGGCATGGTTGGGCTCATTTTCAATCTCGGAGAAGCATCTTTACCCTAGGGGCCACTTTCACTAGGTTTCAACCAACTGAAGCATCCCGAAAGGCATCATTTGGCTAACGAGGCACCATAGTGGCATTTTAATGCTAAGTTTGGACAAATTGCACTAAAGTCAAAGTTATAAAAAAGTCAAAAAATAATAAAAAAATGGTGAGGTGATGGCACTTAGTACTTTGGTTTAAAATTGGCTACGAATTATTTTCTAAAAGAGGATGACGTGAGGGTAAGGTGAAGTCACATATTAAGCGCTAGCATATGATTTTGGTAAGTGGGACTAGGGGGGTGGACCCCTCTCCACATGAAATGTATATTTTCAAAACTTATGAAATTAAACCATGCTATCCAAACTTTGGTTTATAAAGAAGTCACATTTTAATTCAAGCGATGGATGACGTCAAAGTGGATTGGAGCGAGAGGTGGATAATGGACCCCTCACTCCCTTAAATTATGGAACTATTGGTTTAATAGAGTGTGGCCAGTGAGTGCATTGTGGTGACATCACCCACCTCTTCACTTCACCAAACTCACGCATGGAGAAAGTATGCCGAGTTTTAGGTTGGTAAAGTTTGGTGAATGGATTGGGTGTGTTGGCAGACTAGTGGTGAGTTAAGTGAGAGAGGTGTCAATCACCTCTTCACTTCAACTCAATTAACTCCAGGTTGTTCTTCAATTCATTAAATCCCCCCTGGGGCTTGGTTTTTTGTATAAATAGAGGCCAGTTTTCCTCATTTGAGATGGATGGAAGGGACCTCTGCCTATTGTAATGCTGCCGAGATTTTAAGGAATAAAGTTGAAGATTTTGGAGGTCTACCATGTGCAATTGAATGCATGCTTGTGCTATGAGGTGACATTGTAGAAGTTTGATTTTATTTACTAATATTATTGATGGATCTAGCTTAGAAGGTTATTCTAAAACACGTAGAGTAAACATTTACGGTTGTTCATTTGTTTACTTGTGCTTTGCTTTCAAGAGGTAAGAAAGTAACCAAATATACTCAGTTGTATTGAGGTTCTTTTGAGTTCTTGTTTTCATACACACTAGATCTAATATTATTGTGCAAGTATTGTCTCATAGTTTTGCAGGTCACAGATTCGAAGGGGGATTGGAACTCGACTCTCTCTTCTCTTCCCTTTGGTACCTTTACAAGATTAATGCAATTTGTTGCAGGGACTCCAAGGCCATCAACAAAAAGGATCAAGCAAGGAATTGAATTTCCCCATCTATCTCTTCAAACAAATCTATCTCTTCCCCTTTCCTTTATCTTTTTTGCTTTGCTTAAGTGTTGAATTTTAAGAGGCAGTGATGTTTTAATACACATAATAAACATAAGTGCATGAACATGTAAATTTAGATTCAGAATAGTGTTGCTAATAAAATTTAAACTATAATAAAGCAAGAAAATAATTTTCATCTCTTTAATTTTAACGCTCTGTTGGTCATTGCGTTAATTTTAACGCTCTGTTGGTCACTACGTTGAAGTTGATCATTGAGATGTTTTTTCTTCGAATATCATGTACATAAAAATAGATACAATATTGGCTAATCATACCATTGTTGGATCCACTTTATACTAAGATATTTCTGAGTTTGATCTTGTCACCGAAGGGACAAGTCAAACTAGGTAAACCATATACGTACCTTGAGAGAGAGGTTTAAAGCAAACATAAACAGACCTTAGACTCTTAGTCAACAGGAAGAGAGGTTTCAATCTAAAGCACAGGCTTGAGTAATTCAGCCATACCCATAACAGTCATGCTAAGGACACACAGTCACTTAGCACAAGAGACACTCAGTCATACTCTCTTACAGTCATGTTGAGTAAGCAATACACAGACCTCTCTTACAGTTATGTTGAGTAAGCAATACACAGACCATAATAAAGAACCTCAAGGTCACGCTGAGTAAACAATACACAAACCAAGGTAATGCTGTCCGGAAAGCCTTCACGCAGGGTGCAACGTGAGGATACATGAAGATCAAGTCACCACGGATTAGAGGGGAATGTACACGGAGCAAGAGGGAGGTTGTGTGCTTAGCTCACACATGGTGAAGGCTCAGACCATTGCGAGAAGCAAGCTGAGATCACGGTGATGATAGTCCACAAGAACAAAACCAGAGGTAATCCCATAAATAATTACAAAGAGGTAAAAATGGTAAGGGTAAACCTGTTGCAGAGAATCGCTGTGAAGGAACCAACAAGAGCTGAGATCACCGCAGAGGATGGGCACATGAAAGAGCCGGCAAAAATAATCACCATGAGAGAAATCGCAGAGATCAAGTAATCCCATGAATAAAACAAACACAGAGATCAAGCTGGGCATAAGAACCAAAAATCGCAGAGGTCAAACCCTGTCCAACAAATCGCAAAGTAGACTCAACTTAAAAAATGCAAAGGTAAAACTCTGTCCAACAAATCGCATAGTAAAAAAAGATACAGACAGCTCGTGAAAATAAACACGTGAGGATAAGTGGAGAGCTTTCGAAAATCAATAATCAAATAAAAATGCCCTCATCCTTTTATAAGATTAATTGGTGTAAAAAATTCAAGTTTTGGATAGTGCTAAGGGTCCACGTAAAAGATTGACGTTTAGAATAGTGGCAAGGGTCCACAATAAAAAATCCAAACCAAAACACTTTAACCAATAATCCAAAGTGTAATTATAAAGTAACTTTAATCAATAATATAATATAAAATAATCCAAACATAAAATAATCCAAAAGAGTAATCATAAAAAAACATGAGATAACATTAAATAGTTCAAAAAGTCTTTATTAATAAAATCATAAAGATTTTATTAATAAAACTATAAAATAATAAATTTAAATAAAGTCATAAAGTGAAAGTCCATAGGTCCAATATAAAGTAAATAGTCCAAAGTAAATAGCCCAAAATAAATAGTCCAACACTACAAGTGGGTCAAGGGTCCAAAACATAAGGTAACCATAACAATATATGGTCCAATGGTCTTTAATAAACCATTAGGTAAATACACTCCAAAAGTAGGAGTCATCATAATCAAAGGTGCACAAAAGTGAGGGTGCTAGGACCAAGTATGAATAGGACCCATAGTCAACAACCACAAGATCAAGGTGAACCGTAAAGGTGGACAATCATTCAATTAAGAAAAACAAGGCCAAAGACTTTTCTCTCTCAAGGTACATAGTTTTATATATTTTGTCATCACTATATAAAGGGGAAGATCCAAACGGATGGTACAATCCTTTTGTCCTTAACACTGCTCCTAAGGGTTAGGTACTAGGGACATCGTCAAGGGGTGGCCAGTCCCTTGAGAAGCAACCTAGCAATAACCGATTAGGAGAGGGGACATCATTATCTTCCATTCTTAATGAATGGCTTTCAGCCTTACGCTTCGTTTCAGTGTCACACTGAATCAGGTTGATCAATCCCTGGACCCTGACTGGGTCCTCCATTCTCTCGCAGAATGGTTCCCAATACTAAGCTGAGTTTCAGTCTCACACTGAAAGTTGATCAACTACCTGCATGACCTACTTGGACATCGTGTCTCTGGTTCAAGACCAGAATATATCTCTGCCTCTACCTGCAGGCTCTACTTGGACATCGTGTTCCTGTTTCCAAACCAGAATACCCTAGAGGCATATAGGGGCCCTAGCCACATGCTAGGGGCTTTGCCATGGCATCAACCTGCTTGGTCCTAGACCAAGAACCCCAGGAGACTACTGGGGGCCCTAGGGTACCTTCTAGGGTCTTACTCTATCATAGTCAACTGACTAGGGTACCATCCTCTATGAGAATGGGTCTCGCAGCTGCACAAACTTTAACACTCCCTCTCAGCAAGAGAGGCATTCTCAGCAACACTAAGCTTGTCTCGAAAGCGCTTAGACTTCAACAGAGACTTAGTCAACACATCAGTAAGTTTGTCTACTTAAAAGTGTAGACTTCATCTTGTTCCATACATGGTTAACCTTCCTCTTGATGTGTACCTACCTGTTATAGAGCAGAGGGTTTTCTGGGAGCTTGATCTTTTATAGATCCACTTGGAAGTTGTAATTGACTTCCAGCTGAGAAACACTTTCCACGTCATTTGACATCCTCCAAACTGTGATATTTGGTATCCACCTTATAAATGACGTGGCTCATCTGAGGTATTATGAACCTCTCAAAGAGATCAACTAAAGACTCTCGGATCTCCTCCCTCTGCTCATCTAATAGAGATGACTCATGGATTGGGCTTTCTTCCATGTCTGTATGACTAGAAGTTCTCTGAAGACTTCCTTCAAGGGAGATTACAACTTCTCTTTGCAACCCCATTTTGCTAGGGATTGAGAAGCAATTCTAGCTCCCTCTTGATCTCTAAACTTACCAATGTTCCAATAACAAATGCATGTTAGTTTAATCCTGGAATTTGTGGAGCCTCTTGCTCCCTCTGTACATGAGTACCCAGCTCCCTCTCGAGTTGTGCAGATAACTTTAAGCATAAACATAATTGGTAAGTATTCATTGCTTGTCACATCATCCTCCTTTATAAGTTAAGATTGAATGTCATCAATTTCACTTACTACCATGAGTTTATCATTCATAGACATACACTGCAGCTATCTTAGAGCTGTCACATGACAATACTAAGAGTCAACATGAAGTAGAATAGGAAGACCTCTCTATATCTGCTCTTATGCAGAATTTACATTGTGCATCACATTGAATATGAACCCATAATATACATGCAATGGTACAAATTTAGATCATAATCCTAGACAAGAGATTAAGCTCTAGGCTTCACATTGATTGATGTATAATAAACATTGGTTAAGCATTCTATGTCATTATCCTTTAAGCCTGAGTATGCACTTCTTAAACATAATGAAAAAAGATCATAAACTCTTAACTTCAATAATACTTAATCACTTCCATCAATGAGTCATAAAAACTCTTTTGCACAAACCAATGATTAATTATAAGGTATCATAATTAAGTGGGCTTGTCATGGGTTACCTAATAAATCCATTTTCTGGTAACACTTGTCAGTACTATAGATACAACTATATATGTAAATATTTTCTCTTTACCATCTTATCACTTTGATGGCTAATGAACTCCTTACCAAGATTTGTAAAGTTTAAAACTAACAAGTTAAGTCCTTATGACAACCCTTACCTTAGGATCATGTGGACTCTGTTACCCTCAAGACAGAGTTATCCACATCCTAAGCTCTGATACCATGTTGAATTTTAAGAGGCAGTGATGTTTTAATACACCTAATAAACATAAGTGCATGAACATGTAAATTTAGATTCAGAATAGTATTGCTAATAAAATTTAAACTATAATAAAGCAAGAAAATAATTTTCATCTCTTTCAACTCAACGCCCCACTGGTCATTGCGTTAATTTTAATGCTCTGTTGGTCACTGCGTTGAAGTTGATCAATGAGATGTTTCACTTTGAATATCATGTACATAAAAATAGATACAGTATTAGCAAATCATACCATTGTTGGATCCACTTTATACTCAGATATTTCTGAGTTTGATCTTGTCACCGAAGGGACAAGTCAAACTAGGTAAACCATATACGTACCTTGAGAGAGAGGTTTAAAGCAAACAGAAACAGAGCTTAGACTCTTAGTTAACAAGAAGAGAGGTTTCAATATAAAGCACAGGCTTGAGTAATTCAGCCATACCCATAACAGTCATGCTAAGGACACACAGTCACTTAGCACAAGAGACACTCAGTCATACTCTCTTACAGTCATGTTGAGTAAGCAATACACAAACCTCTCTTACAGTCATGTTGAGTAAGCAATACACAGACCACTACACAGAGCATAATAAAGAACCTCAAGGTCACGCTGAGTAAACAATACACAAACCAAGGTAATGTTGTCCGGAAAGCCTTCACGCTGGGTGCAGCGTGAGGATACATGAAGACCAAGTCACCACGGATCAGAGGGGAATGTACACGGAGCAAGAGGGAGGTTGTGTGCTTAGCTCACACATGGTGAAGGCTCAGACCATCGCGAGAAGCAAGCTGAGAACAAAACCAGAGGTAATCCCGTAAATAATTACAAAGAGGTAAAAACGGTAAGGGTAAACCCATTGCAGAGAATCGCTGTGAAGGAACCAACGAGAGCTAAGATCACCGCAGAGGATGGGCACGTGAAGGAGCCGGCAAAAATAATCACCGTGAGCGAAATCGCAGAGATCAAGTAATCCTGTGAATAAAACAAACACAGAGATCAAGCTGGGCATAAGAACCAAAAATCGCAAAGGTCAAACCCTGTCCAACAAATCGCAGAGTAGACTCAGCTTAAAAAACACAGAGGTAAAACTCTGTCCAACAAATCGCATAGTAAAAAAAGATACAAACATCCCATGAAAATAAACACGTGAGGATAAGTGGAGAGACTTTGAAAATCAATAATCAAATAAAAATGCCCTCATCCTTTTATAAGGTTAAGTGGTGTAAAAAATTCAAGTTCTGGATAGTGCTAAGGGTCTGTTATCCACTAATTTTGCACTTAGTTGGCTTACTTGAGGAGCCGCCGGTTGACAGACTTGTTCAAAGTCTAATTCCAGTGTATCAGTTTATCCGTCTTCATGTCTAACCAATATTGGCTAGCCAGTTTTTTATTTGAATAATTTTGACCATGGCCCCGCGAAGTTCGTAATAAAATGTGCTAGTAGGGTATTTTTGAGTGGTTCGGTCTCCTGAGACGTAAAATCTGAAATAAGGTATTCCAGGGAATTTTTTGCCCCTGACAATTATGCTTTGCCTTCAGCCGAGTATAATTGACGAAGTTTTCTTCGCTTCCTCCAAAGCTAGAATGCCTGATGTTGAATTCTGGGCCTTGGGGGGTTATTAGAGCCCAACTGAGTGTTATAAACCTACTAGGCATTATTTAGGTAGAACATGGTCATGTCCTAAGTAATCTGGACATATAAAAAAATTTCGAAAAAATCTTTTTCGAACGAGGAAAATTTATTTTTTTAAATTTTTAAATTTTTAATTATTTTCCTAAGTTTTTTGGGTTAATTTTTCCATAAATTAAATGAAAAAAACCCATTTGTAATAAATCGGTCATCCGGACTCCGAATTCAGTGATTGAAGGCTCTAACCTTAAGCCAACAATCATTCTTGATCGGCCAGTCAGTCAGAACCAACTTTCGGATCATCAATCAGACACATAATGCATTTTTTCTCAAAAAAGTCCGTTTTGAGAAAAAAATGAATTTTTATTAAAAAATGATTATTTTGGAGAAAATTAAAACTCTCCAAATTAATCCAAATTCAGCGAAATAAAAGGCTAAATGACATCTCATCGAGCACTTATGATGTTTGGAGTTGTCATAACTCAGCTTCAATCAGCATTAAGTAAGCAATTAATTTATTATCAGTTAGCCGTTGTGTCATCTCCAGCTAAAGAATGACATGGAGAGCACTCATTGGTTCGGTGATTTGATCGAGGTGAAGACTGAGGCTTACACCATCAGTGGGCTTCCCAAACCTAGCACAGGCTCCTGCCAAACCTAAAAGGTGGTTTACCTACATCACCAGACGTCTCCTTCATAGCTCACGCCTCTCTCTCTCCTGAGGGCGCCTTCCACACGTGTGGCCTCATCTGTGGCTTGATTTGGTTGTTCAGGGTTGGAGTGGGGGCGCCTTGCCTAGGTGGAGGCCTCCCCTCACTCCCAACTCTCTGTCTTAAGTTTGGTTTCTCTGTTTGGTGGCCAGGCCGGTTAGGTTATGAGGTTTGGTTTTAAGGTTTTGGCACACTCTCATTGTATAAATAGAGGCTCTTTCAGCTCTATTAGGACTTTTGTAGCAATGTTACTCTGAGAAAATTGTATCAAGCATTTGCTTTAATTTGTTAATAAAGATCAGACTTTGGAGGTCCATGAGCTCTTGGATGTGGTAGTTCTTTGCAATTGGTTGAGGTGATATTGTCTCTAACCCCTATTTCCTTAATGCTTATGTGAGATTAAATTGTTTATTTGTTAGCTCAAGAGGGCCATTGTTGGCATAGTAGAACAATCATTTGTAGTTCAACTTGATTGTTTATGCAAAGTAGATTAGTAATTTTGATGGACATGAGTAATCAGTATATACGTAATGTTAATCATAATTCAATTTTCTTAGCATACTAGCATATATTTTGATATCACGTTTTGTGTTAAGTTGTTGTGTGTTTTCAGGCTTCACAGGTTGAAGAAGGGTGTGAGCTTAGCTGCTTCTATCCCAAGCTTCAAGCAACCTTTTTTATCTAACACTTTCATTGCAGGACCTACAGAGATCTTCTTCTTCAAAATACAAAAAGAAAGCTGGGAGTCTAACTCTCTCTCTCTTGGGTTCCATCCATAAATTTAAATACTTTCTTGGTTACCGAACTTCCTTCCTCTAGTTCTCCCTTTGCTCCTTGACTTCTTTTGTTTCCTTGCTTGCTAGCCCTTCCTCCTTGACTTGTTTGTTTTTTCTCACTTTTTCTTCATCGCTGCCCCGTTCTTACTCTCTTTTATCATCTCTTTTCTTCATTTTGGACAGCCCTAGTGTGCCCTAGTTTTCCTTCTTTTTTGCCTCTTTTTTGCCCTAGTTTTTGTGCCTTCTTCAACCTTGTTATTGGCCTTTTCTTCCACTTTTTATTCGCTGCCCTGTTTTGTAATTTTTATGACAGCCATTTGTTTTCTCTTTCGCTGCCCCGTTTTCTTCAATTTTTGTCCTCCTTCAGCTTCATAGTTGGCTGCCCTATCCCTCCCTTTCTTTGGTTTTGACCTTCTCTTTGTTTTCTTGCCTGTTTTTCCTCATCTTCTTTTATTTCAGCCCTCTTTTCCTTTGTTCTTTTGGCTCTTATTCAAACTTCTTCTCTTTTCCCTTTTCACAGGTTTCAGAAAGATCTTCAAGTAAAAGTAAAAGCACTCTCTTTTTTACACAAGTCCTAATATTAGTAGAGTTGTTTGCTTGTTGACACTGAGAGGGGGGGGTGAATCAGTGTAAAGCCAATTTCATAAACTTCATCAAGTCATTATTTTACCATAATCATTTCATAACATCATCATTCACATAGCATTTAACTTATCAATAACCAGAACACCACACAACACCAAAAGAACACCACACCATATAAATTTGTAATCTTTTTATATCATTTTGGTCCGGCTACAACCGTTAGGCAAAATCAGCACCTACTCTTAATCCAGGACCCTGCCTGGTTTTCTTAGACCCTGCTAAGAAGGGTTTGAGGTATCCTAACCTCAAAAAGCAAGTCAAGCTTGCATTTACATTAAAGCTCACTGTTACATTACTTCATCACTTGTCTCTTCAATCTGCTGCTGGTCAATACTGCTGATTACTTTCATTAACACTGCTGCAACACACCTGCTCTTCAATACTGCCAAGTTATCAAGGACTGCTCATCTCTGTTGTTGCTAGTCAGCTGCTCATCAACTTTTTGTTCATTTGCTCACTGCTGCTCATGAATCTCTGGTCAATCTCAGCTTATTAACCTCTGCTGCTCATCCTCTTCACTACTGTTGGTCATAGTCTCAATCTCTGCTCAAATATTTATAGTGCATGTCTGCCCAACAAAGACAATCTCAAACTCTGAAAATATGCTGTGAAAGACTTCAATCTAAGTCAAACTCAGACTGTGTCTTCTTGCTGCTATCACGAAAATTACCACTGTCACTTTTGCCTCAGACCTCCACAGTCAGCAAGCTCATCTTCCTCATCTTCATTGGAAGCCTTCTTAGCTCAGACTTCTAACTTATACTGTCTTCAAAAATAGTAAGTCAAGATGGCCTTTCAAATTTCAGACTGCCATCTTCAAGAGGGACGAAATGCAACTCTATTTTACAGCTTGTGCTGCTACAACTTCACATGGCTAATCAATCTGCCACTTCATTGTTTAGAAGACTTCTTCAATTTCGCTGTCATAGAGCATACCCTTGCTTCACAAGGTGATCCAAAATATGGCCTTCAGTCAGTCCTTGGCTTTGTTAAATCAACCCTTCAAAATCAGTCTTGAAGATTGCTACCAATCTTTCCAAATGTGTCTTTTTATGGTTAGCCAATCAATATACCAGCCGGGTAACCTCTAACAGACAATCTCCGGCTTCACAAAGTCTAATCCAAGCAAATGCAAAAACCTTAGCACATCCGTTGACTGTCTTGTTGAGTAGACGACAATCTATCGACTTAGTCGAATCCAATCAACTACCTCAGTCGAATCCTAAGTTGTGTCTTGACTGCCCAAATAGACTGCAGTAGATATGCTCTGGTCAATCTACTTGAAAATTGATCACGCGTATAGCATACACATTTCGTCCACAAATCATACTTGGCTCTCTCCAATCTTCACCGATCTCACAAACTTGATGAATCCATTTTACACCTATGATCCTTCACAAGCCATCAACTGCAGCTGCGCACTTCTTGTCAATGATCTAAAACTCTGACAACTTAACGCAAGCAACCACGTCCTCTTCTACTTCACTCCACTTGGATCGCACCATCGTTCTCCACCTCTCAGATACTCAGCATCTTCTTTGGCATCCGAGGGCAATCTCAGGCTTTTATACCCTCCAACGGATTTATGCAAGCATCAGCTACTCATATGGGTTCGTGACAGCTGCATTGGATGTGAATTCTCCATTGTGGAAGATCGCTATTTCTCTTACCGTGAACATGCTAGGGTGTTCCCTTATGCAGTGTGGGCATTTTCTCTCATTTAGCACGCTCAGAACATCAGATTGCTCTTTCTCTCAAGACGACTTTTCTTCTCTGCAATCTTTGGTAAACATTTAAGTCACAGGTACCAACACATTGATGCACATTTTTTACATAGACGGGTTGGCTACAAATGTGTTGAGGTTCAATCTAAATATGCCCTAAAATCCACATACAGAGATACATCCTCTATCCCAATGAATAAGGAAGAGGGCAAACTACGATTTGCATAAATACGATCTGGATTCAAATATGAAGAGAGTCTTCATCTACCATCAAACTCAGGATTCTTCGATCCCTTGCAAGCACAAAACCATAGCTGTTGACAGTGCTATGCTGAATATAATATTTTGACCACAGCTGGGTTACTCGACCAGCAAGCAACGATCTATCACACAGTACCAACCAGCTCGCTGCTAGAAGATGAAATAGCCCAAAAATTTCCGACGCTGTCCCAAAATTTCCTTCTGCTGCCACCGAGCCTCAGTACTCCAACGAAGTCCAAAAACGGACTTCTGCTCCTCTGCTGCCACGAGAAATTTCCATAAAAACGAGCTGTTCAAAAAAAACATTCTTCAATTTGACTGCGGCTGGCTTTCCACAGAGCTCTCCCACCGAAAATTTCCATACTAAAATTGAGAGCACGAGAGGGATATTTATATTGATTTTCTCCTTATTTTGAGGGCCGACCTAGTATAAAAATTCATATTTTTTTTAATGAGCCGACTTCTAATTTTTTTAATGAGCCGACTTCTAAATTTTTTATTGGGCCAACTTCTAATTTTTTAATTCTTATTTTAATACAAATGGTCAAGCCTTTGACCATTCACCACCAGCTTTCATCAAGACCAAGGGTTTGACTTCATAAGCCATGTCATCATTATCA
>LPNX010189928.1:121440-167241 GCA_001517045.1 Pseudotsuga menziesii
CCATCCATCTAGGCTTCAGGACCATCTCCTGGGTCTTTAGCATCATCATAACATCTTCAGCAAGGTGGTGGCATTAATGACATCAAGACCATGTTGGCATCAATGACAATTTCATCAACATTGCTTTCATTTGAAAAGTCCTTTCAAGGATTAAAACCCTTAAGGCACATTGTATAAATTTTAATAAAGATCTTGTGTTTGAGTGGGGTTTTTAAGTCCCCACTCTCATCCTTCCCCATTTGGGGAGGATTGTGTTGTGTCCATCTTTTACATTCTTAGGTTAGATGTTTTTGTTCTCATCATAATTACATCTTTTTTTTAGAATTTTAATTGATAGTCTATCACGTCTAATGCATTGAATGAGTTGATTACTTCAGTTTTTAGTTGCTTATCTTTCATACAAGTAAATCAACTGCTTAAATCTCTTGAATCCCACCATAAGGTGGATCAAGAGTGCTCTCTGTCGAAGAGTTTAATCAACCATTTTCATCTTAAGTGTTTAATCAATTAATTCTTAAATAAGACTCTTGAATTTGCAAAAACACAAGTCAAGAGCACTCTCTATCGGAGAGCATCCTTAGTTTGCACAATCCTTGCATTAGTCTCAATCTAGATTAGACAATACTCTTGAACCTCTGTCATAAGACAAGGTCAAGAGCGCTCTCTGTCGAAGAGTCTAATTAATTAACTTAATAAAATCTTCAACACACACACCCCTTTAATTAATTAACTTCCTTCCCTCCTTGCCGGAGAATGCTCTGACCGATCTCTGATCGAAATACCCAGAAACAACACTGGATCTTTAAACCCTACAAGAGTAACTTAATTAAAACTTTTCCCCCCATAACCAACGCACCGGCGTTGTTTCGTTTAAATACCGAGGCATGTGGGCAAATTCCAAGTGTGGGCGTCGTGCTACCCAATCTGGGCACAGGTAGTTTAAGTTATGGAACACTTACGTGTGATCCCAGACAGGTCCGTCATGTCTTCGAACGGAGCCACTGAAGGTATTTTCGGTTAGGACATCCAGCTACCGTAAGCAAGACCATTATTAAAAACTCTTAAAATCTACCAAGAGCATTTGCAAAACCTAATACTCACTAGCTTAATTCCTAGATTTTTATTTCACGCATTTATTTGACTCCATAAGGCACTGGCCCTTTGTTATATTTGATTAATTTTCTATCTTGATCAACTGTCTATGGTCCATTTCAATTGATTATATTTGAATGCTTAAGTTATAAGTCTGGAATCTTTGCTTATCTGTGTGATCTCTTGTTAGCAACGTGGATTGCTTTGATTAATCATCATCCCCTTAATATTAATCATTTTAAATCACAATAACTCCTAAACAACACCCATCCGCATCCAAAACATCCAAAACTTAACTTAAACATTGAGCCATAGAAAACTCTTTGTTAGGGACTACCACCCTTGGCTTCGTTGGGAGTTAGCCTAAACGGAGGAGCTAGGAGTAGGTGACAGTACCTAGCTCTGTGCTGGCCCCCAAGGTCACACCTCTCCCACTTTCTCAAGTGAGGAGACAGCTTTCGGAAGATTTCTGCTGCTGGTGTGCAATCGGCGGACAACATCTTTTGGCGCCGCTGCTGAGGACATCTTTTTGTTCCTGGACGTTCTTTGTTTCTTTTAGTTTTTACCTTTTTCCCTTTTTGGTAGATTTTTAGTCCAATCACTCTCCGAAATTAGACTTAAGTCCACCTGGCGACTCCACTGTTAGTTAACACCTCAAAGTATTCTATTAGAAGGAACTCTGAAGGTTTGTTAGATTTCATCCCGGACCCTGAAAAAGTCTATAGGAGGAGATTGAACAAACTATTTTTTTGTAGGATCCTTGCAGAACTTGGATCTGAGTCTGTTTCAAACATCCACCTTTTATTTCCTGAAAATACTAATACCTCTGTTTCCGACATAATGGGCGAGTATTTTACTCAGCTTGATTTTTCTCAAATAACAGATCAACCCCACCTTCTTCCAGACAAAGCTGTCGAGAAGCTCCCGATGTATACAGGCACTGATGCCACTACCTCCACCATGCACCTCAGGAACTTTTCTAGGTGCATCAATGCTTATGTCAGTGATCCTGCTAGCCAACATGATGACGTTTATATGAAGTTATTCCCTCTATCTTTGGATGGAAAGGCCGGCGACTAGTATAACAATTTACCAGATAATGCTTTTGACACTCTAGCTGCTTTCAAGACCTCTTTCACCAACAAGTTCGGTGAAAAGAAAGAACCTCGGCATCAACTTGTGTCCTTGACCAACATAAAAAAGAAGGATACGGAAACAATGGACGAGTTCAATACTAGGTTCACTGAATTGTCTAAATCCATCCGTACTGATTATGCCCCAACTGCACCAACCATCCTGGTCTATTACATTGAGGCACTTAGTGGCAAAATGCAGTACCAGATCAGAGACAAGGAGCCTGCTAACTTGCTCCAGGCTCAGGAAATGGCAATTAAAATTGATCTGAACATGCAGTCATATGGTGAATCTAACCTCCACGGTTATTCAAGGTCTTCAACCCCTTTGAAAAATAGTGAACCTAAAGACACGGATCCCTTATCAGCTATGAAGGATGCCTATGAAAAACAAATGATTGAAATGAAAAGAGAGATGAAGAAACATATGGAGGAAGCAGAACAGAAACACTTAGCGCAGTTGAAGAAGATTCAAAATAGAGTGATAACGATGGAAAGAACTCAAACTCAGCTTGCTCCTAGAACCTTTCCTGCCAAGCCAACTTAGCAAAGAAAGCCTCCCAACCATGAGCAGAGGCCTCCTCATCAGCTAGAGGCCGCTAACATGGTTGAACAGTATAAGCCATTTTGCAGGGCATGTGAAGACCTTCATGAAGAATCATCTTGTTATTATGCATGCTATGTTCAGGAGCATGGTTTTCCAGAGGGTTGTGGTCCTAAAGCATCATCAAGCGAGCCTGAGTACATAAACTGTGTAGATGACATGCATGATATTTCCGGAGAAAGTTGGAGAGAGACAAAACAATATTCAAGAGAGCCTGAATACATTAACACAGTTGGACAGCTCCATTCTTTCACCACAGAAACTCGGGGTCAAGTCGAAGATTATAGTCAGCAATTGGATGATCTCACTAAAAACTTTAGCACTAATCCTACTAATGAGCATAATGATAATAGTTTGGAAGGTTTACTACCTTGTGACCTTTTTTTTGAAGAAGATGACTATGATCATGAGGGGGGATATAGAATCAGACGTGATACAAGTGAGGAAGAATCCCTTTCATCTGAGATGGATGATAACTTTGAGACTTTAATTAAAAATCCAATCTTAGAAGTTTCATGTGATGAGATTCCTCCATGCACTCCACCGGATGACAAATATTTGGAAAGTTGGGTCCCCTGTGATATCTTTGAAACCCAGCTTTTTGAAGAAGATTGTTTTGAGCAAAATGAGAAGTGTAGACAAGGACTTGATACCAGTGATGAGGCATCTCTCATATCCGACATAGATTGTGATGATAACTATTGGACCTTTATTGAAAATCCAACCTATGATACCTTTGAGAATATTTTTGAGAATCTCATCTATGATATGTCCAGCAAGGGGAGTTGTTATTCTGAGACTTATGAAAGTTATAAGGAAGAGCAGTCAGAATTTTCATATGATCTGTCATAATTGTATCTAAGAATTGGTAATAAGGATTTGAAAAAGCAGTGCAGTGAGGAATAAGATGGGATACAACTAGTTGAAGTCTTTTCTCAGACATCGTCTTCACATATAGATGTTTCTTATGTTTTGGAGCACCTTCGGGCTTATACAACGAGTTATTATTTAATAAGCCTTGATGATCAACATGATGGAGTAGCCAACCTGCCGCATTATCCCGATTTGTATATCAGCGCTATCCAGTCATAAATAGAAGCAACCTACACGAGCATCTACCAGTTTGGGAAGAAGTTTGATGACATTATTCATGCCTATGATTCCCCATCCAGCCCACCCTTTCTGGATCATCACGCAGGTTTGCATTTTCTGGAAATTGTGTCCTTACTTTGGCTGGTAACCAAAAACAAGGCAAAACCTTTTTATATTAATAAAATGCTTAGGTGGCTACACTGGATTTATGATTACACCTAACATTTTTTGTATCATGCTTAGAGTAGGAAAATGGGCTCCTTAAAGTGAGTGTTTATCTTATTAGCATTTTTCTTTTTAGGAATAAATAAATTTTTCAGTTAAGTTTTGTCATTTCTTTGAATAAAGCAACTTTTGGATCATTGGCTCTTTTTCATAAAACTTGTGCTACTGAGGTTTTTCTTGTCAAGTTGAGATGTTTTTACAGGATGTGGAAACCAGAGATTCTGGTGTTATGCTCTCCTTGCATAAGAGACTAGATCAAGCACACGTCCCACAGTTGGAGCTAGATGTTATCCACTAATTTTGCACTTAGTTGGATTACCTGAGGAGCCGTCGGTTGACAGACTTGTTCAAAGTCTGATTCCAGTGTATCAGTTGATCCATCTTTATGTCTAGCCAATATTGGCTAGCCAGTTTTTTATTTGAATAATTTTGACCATGGCCCCACGGGGTTTGTAATAAAATGTGCTAGTAGGGTATTTTTGAGTGGTTCGGTCTCCTTGCACGTAGAATCTCAAAAAAGGTATTCCAAGGAGTTTTTTGCCCCTGACAATTATGTTTTTCCTTCAGCTGAGTATAATTGACGAGGTTTTCTCCCGCTTCCTCCAAAGCCGGAATGCCCGATGTTGAATTCTAGGCCTTGGGGTGTTATTAGAGCCCAACTGAGAGTTATAAACCTACTATGCATTACTTAGGTAGAACATGGTCATGTCCTAAGTCATCTGGACATACAAATTTTTTCGAAAAAATCCTTTTCGAGCGGGGAAAAATTATTTTTTAAAATTTTAAAATTTTTAATTATTTTCCTAAGTTTTTTGGGTTAATTTTTCCATAAATTAAATGAAAAAAACTCGTTTGTAATAAATCGGTCATCCGGACTCCGAATTCAGTGATTGAAGGCTCTAACCTTAAGCCAACAATCATTTTTGATCGGCCAGCCAGTCAGAACCAACTTTGTGATCATCAATCGAACACATAATGCCTTTTTTTCTCAAAGAAGTCAGTTTTGAGGAAAAAAATGAATTTTTATTAAAAAATGATTATTTTGGAAAAAATTAAAACTCTCCAAATTAATCCAAATTCAGCGAAATAAAAGGCTAAATGACATCTCATCGAGCACTTATGATGTTTGGAGTTGTCATTACTCAGCTTCAATCAGCATTAAATAAGCAATTAATTTATTATCAGTTAGTTATTGTGTCATCTCCAGCTAAAGAATGAGATGGAGAGCACTCATTGGTCCGATGATTTGATCGAGGTGAAGACTGAGGCTTACACCATCAGTGGGCTTCCCAAACCTAGCACAGGCTCCTTCCAAACCTAAAAGGTGGTTTACCTACATCACCAGACGTCTCCTTCATAGCTCACGCCTCTCTCTCTCCTGAGGGCGCCTTCCACACGTGTGGCCTCATCTGTGGCTTGATTTGGTTGTTCAAGGTTGGAGTGGGAGCGCCTTGCCTAAGTGGAGGCCTCCGCTACTCCCAGCTCTCCGTCTTAGGTTTGGTTTCTCTGTTTGGTGGCCAGGTCAGTTAGGTTATGAGGTTTGGTTTTAGGGTTTTAGCACTCTCTCATTGTATAAATAGAAGCTCTTTCAGCTCTACTAGGATGGAATTTTGTAGCAAAGTTCCTATGAGAAAATTGTCTCAAGCATTTGCTTTAATTTGTTAATAAAGATCAGACTTTGGAGGTCGATGAGCTCTTGGATGTGGTAGTTCTTTGCAATTGGTTGAGGTGATATTGTCTCTAACCCCTATTTCCTTAATGCTTATGTGAGATTAAATTGTTTATTTGTTAGCTCAAGAGGGCCATTGTTGGCACAGTAGAACAATCATTTGTAGTTCAACTTGATTGTTTATGCAAAGTAGATTAATAATTTTGATGGACATGAATAATTAGTATATACGTAATGTTGATCATAATTCAATTTTCTTAGCATACTAGCATATATTTTGATCTCACGTTTTGTGTTAAGTTGTAGTGTGTTTTCAGGCTTCACAGGTTGAACAAGGGTGTGAGCTCAGCTGCTTCTATCCCAGGCTTCAAGCAACCTTTTTGATCTAACACTTTCATTGCAGGACCTACAGAGATCGTTTTCTTCAAAATACAAAAAAAAAGTTGGGAATCTAACTCTCTCTCTTGGGTTCCATCCATAAATTTAAATACTTTCTTGGTTACCGAACTTCCTTCCTCTAGTTCTCCCTTTGCCTCCGTGACTTCTTTTGTTTCCTTGCTTGCTAGCCCCTTTCCTCCTTGACTTGTTTGCCTTTTCTCACTTTTTCTTCATCGCTGCCCCGTTCTTACTCTCTTTTACCATCCATTTTCTTCATTTTTGACAGCCCTAGTGTGCCCTAGTTTTCCTTCCTTTTTGCCTTTTTTTTGCCCTAGTTTTTGGACCTTCTTCAACCTTGTTATTGGCCTTTTCTTCCACTTTTTGTTCGTTGCTCTATTTTGTAATTTTTATGACAGCCATTTGTTTTCTCTTTCGCTGCCCCGTTTTCTTCAATTTTTGTCCTCCTTCAGCTTCATAGTTGGTTGCCCTATCCCTCCCTTTCTTTGGTTTTGACCTTCTCTTTGTTTTCTTGCCTTATTTTCCTTATCTTCTTTTATTTCAGCCATTTTTTCCTTTGCTCTTTTGGCTCTCATTCAAACTTCTTCTCTTTTCCCTTTTCACAGGTTTCAGAAAGATCTTCAAGTAAAAGTAAAAGCACTCTCCTTTTTACACAAGTCCTAATATTAGTAGAGTTGTTTGCTTTCATTTGAAAAGTCCTTTCAAGGATTAAAATCCTTAAGGCGCATTGTACAAATTTTAATAAAGATCTTGTGTTTGAGTGGGGTTTTTAAGTCTCCACTCTCATCCTTCCCCATTTGGGGAGGATTGTGTTGTGTCCATCTTTTACATTCTTAGGTTAGATGTTTTTGTTGTCATCATAATTACATCTTTTTTTTAGAATTTTAATTGATAGTCTATCACGTCTAATGCATTGAATGAATTGATTACTTCAGTTTTTAGTTGCTTATCTTTCATACAAGTAAATCAATTGCTTAAATCTCTTGAATCTCACCATAAGGTGGATCAAGAGTGCTTTCTGTCGGAGAGTTTAATCAACAATTTTCATCTTAAGTGTTTAATCAATTAATTCTTAAATAAGACTCTTGAACTTGCAAAAACACAAGTCAAGAGCACTCTCTATCGGAGAGGATCCTTAGTTTGCACAATCCTTGCATTAGTCTCATCTAGATTAGACAAGACTCTTGAACCTCTATCATAAGACAAGGTCAAGAGCGCTCTCTGTCGGAGAGTCTTATTAATTAACTTAATAAAATCTTCAACACACACACCCCTTTAATTAATTAACTCCCTTCCCTCCTTGCCGGAGTATGCTCTGACCAATCTTTAATTGGAATACCCAGAAACGGCACTGGATCTTTAAACCCTACAAGAGTGACTTAATTAAAACTTTTCCCCCCATAACCAACGCACCGGCGTTGTTTCGTTTAAATACCGAGGCATGTGGGCAAATTCCAAGTGTGGGCGCCGGGCTACCCAATCTGGGCATAGGTAGCTAAGTTATTGAACACTTACCTGTGATCCCAGACAGGTCCGTCATGTCTTCGAACGGAGCCACTGAAGGTATTTCCGGTTAAGACATCCAACTACCGTAAGCAAGACCATTATTAAAAACTCTTAAAATCTACCAAGAGCACTTGCAAAACCTAATACTCACTAGCTTAGTTCCTAGATTTTATTTCACGCATTTATTTGACTCCATAAGGCACTGGTCCTTTGTTATATTTGATTAATTTTCTATTTTGATCAACTGTCTATGGTCCATTTCAATTGATTATATTTGAATGCTTAAGTTATAAGTCTAGAATCTTTGCTTATCTGTGTGATCTCTTGTTAGCAACGTGGATTGCTTTGATTAATCATCATCCCCTTAATATTAATCATTTTAAATCACAATAACTCCTAAACAACACCCATCCGCATCCAAAACATCCAAAACTTAACTTAAACATTGAGCCATAGAAAACTCTTTGTTAGGGACTACCCCCCTTGGCTTCGTTAGGAGTTAGCCTAAACGGAGGAGCTAAGGGTAGGTGACAGTACCTAGCTCTGTGCTTGCCCCCAAGGTCACACCTCTCCCACTTTCTCAAGTGAGGAGACAGCTTTCGGAGGATTTCTGCTGCTGGTGTGCAATCGGCGGACTACAGGGTCCACGTAAAAAATTGACGTTTAGAATAGTGGCAAGAGTCCACAATAAAAAAAATCCAAACCAAAACACTTTAACCAATAATCCAAAGTGTAATTATAAAGTAACTTTAATCAATAATATAATATAAAATAATCCAAAAGAGTAATCATTAAAAAACATGAGATAAAATTAAATAGTTCAAAAAGTCTTTATTAATAGAATCATAAAGATTTTATTAATAAAACTATAAAATAATAAATTTAAATAAAGTCATAAAGTGAAAGTCCATAGGTCCAATATAAAGTAAATAGTCCAAAGAAAATAGTCCAAAATAAATAGTCCAACACTACAAGTGGGTCAAGGGTCCAAAACATAAGGTAACCATAACAATATATGGTCCATTGGTCTTTAATAAACCATTAGGTAAATACACTCCAAAAGTAGGAGTCATCACAATCAAAGGTGCACAAAAGTGAGGGTGCTAGGACCAAGTATGAATAGGGCCCATAGTCAACAACCACAAGATCAAGGTGAACCATAAAGGTGGACAATCATTCAATTAGGAAAAACAAGACCAAAAAACTATTCTCTCTCAAGGTACATAGTTTTATATATTTTGTCATCACTGTATAAAGGGGAAGATCCAAACAGATGGCACAATCCTTTTGTCCTTAACACTCCTCCTAAGGGTTAGGTACTAGGGACATCGTCAAGGGGTGCCAAGTCCCTTGAGAAGCAACCTAGCAATAACCGATTAGGAGAGAGGACATCATTATCTTCCATTCTTAATGAATGGCTTTCAGCCTTATGTTGAGTTTCAGTGTCACATTGAATCAAGTTGATCAATCCCTGGACCCTGAATGGGTCCTCCATTCTCTCGCAGAATGGTTCCCAGTACTAAGCTGAGTTTCAGTCTCACACTGAAAGTTGATCAACTACCTGTAGGACCTACTTGGACATCGTGTCCCTGGTTCAAGACCATAATATATCTCTACCTCTACCTGCAAGCTCTACTTGGACATCATGTCCCTGGTTCCAAACCAGAATACCCTAGAGGCATATAGGGGCCCTAGCCACATGCTAGGGGCTTTGCCTTGGCATCAACCTGCTTGGTCCTAGACCAAGAACCCCGGGAGACTACTGGGGGCCCTAGGGTACCTTCTAGGGTCTTACTCTATCATAGTCAACTGACTAGGGTACCATCCTCTATGAGAATGGGTCTCGCAGCTGCACAAACTTTAACATTAAGAAGTAGACCTGTTCCTTCACGCTTAATGTTTAGATCTATCATTCTTTAGGCATTGCTAATTAGTTCGATCTGATTGTTATAAAAGAAGTTTATCATTCATTAGATCTAAGGTAGGAATTTGTACTTACATGCAAAAACTTGAAAAAAAATTCTAAAGTACAAAAATTTTCAATTTTTTATTTTATTTTTGCATTGTCTTTCCCATCATTCTATAACATTGTTAGCTCGCTAGTTTTTAGCAAGGCTGCACATAAAAATGAATTTTTGGAGTGACCAAGAACATCGAGGAGGCCTCAGAACAAGCCAGTGGACACCCACTTTAATATAGTTTCTAAATCCACCATTGTAAGCTCTTAGATCCAAGTTTATTGGACTAAGAAGCACTCCATCTTCGTCATAAAAATTGTAAAAGATTTAAACGAGAGCAATGGGGTAACCAGCACCCACATCCCATCCCCCCTGGGGGGATTTGTGTCTTTGTCTCTTTTTGTGAGATTGCCTTTTTCTAACCCCACCACTTCACACACTCACTTTTTAGTGCAGGGTGTATACTTATTTCACATTTTTTGTTTAATTCAGTGTTTTATTTTTTGCAAAAGTAACTTAGAGATAAAATCATTCTTCGTCGCCACGAATTATGCTCTCACCTCTACCCAAAGGTTTTGTCGATTAGTGGAGGTTGATCAGAAAAGTGACGCATAAGTTTGGCCAACTTAGTGCATTAATAAGTATTTTATTTCTCCTGTTTCCTAACTTAGTGCATAAAAAGAACCTAAAGACTCTTGAACTTGTCATAAGACAAGTCAAGAGCACTCTCTATCAGAGAGCATTCTGCATTGCACTAGCATAATAGATTAGATAAGACTCTTAAATCTCACCATAAGGTGGATCAAGAGCACTCTCTGTCGAAGAGCGTAGTTTGTTAATAAAATTTGCAACTTATTGTTGCACCTCTAATAAAATAAACTAAGACTCCTTCCCCGTATGCTCTACACCGCTACAGCTTGTCTGATCAGTTGGTTGTATCAGAAAGGGATATGAGCTACTAGATTTAATAGGATAATCCACACAAGTCATTTTCTCAAGAACTCAGGAGGTTGCAAAGGGTAATCACTACAGCGTCAGGGGGCTACTCCAAGCAGGTTCATCCTCGCCCTGTTGAACACTTGGTATTACTGCTTTAGCACTCAGTTCGAAGGGACTTGACTTGTTGGGTCGGACCCACAATTGACCCATGCCCTTAATTATTCATTTAATAATCTAAAATTTACCAACTGAGACACTGCAATACTTTCACCGAGACTACACTAGCAACCCACATTTGTAAGCACTCTTTTCATTTTGGCACTGGTCTATTATGTTATATTTGCATAAGTGAATCACGCAATGTGTCATTGAATATTGTGTATCTGATTTGAGTTAAAGTGTTGCTAAGGTTAAATCTTGTTTGCAGTAATTGCTAATCTTTAAATTCATACATTTCATATTAACTCCTAGTTTTAGTCTTTTCTTTCGTAAACTAAAAACCATAGATTTTCTTCTAATAAGGACCACCCCCCTTGGCTTCGTTAGGAGTTAGCCTAAATGGAGGAGCTAAGATCAGGTAACAGCACCTGGCTCTTTGCTTGCCCCCAAGGCCACACCTTTCCCGCTTAGGAAACAGCAGTCCAAAAGATTTCTGTTGAGGGTGTGCATTCGGTGGACAACATTTTTGGCACCGTTGCCGGGGACAAATCTTTTGTTCCTGGACGACTTTTTACCATAGTTTTTTCTTAGTTTTTACCTCTAATAAATTTTAGTTTGAACACCTCTGACTTTAGACTCAAAATTCCATCTGGCGACTCCACTATCATTAATTACACCAAGGTATTCAACAAGAAGAAACTCTGTAGGCCTACTTAATTTCATCCCTGAACCCAAACAGGTTTATAGGAGGAGACTAAATAGGTTAACTTCTTGTAGAATCCTTGAGAATCTTGGTTCTGAGTCTATTTTGGACATCCATAACCTTTTTGTCGAAAATAATAATTGCTTGTCTAACATAATGGACGAATACTTCAGTCCCCTTGACATCTCTCACATAGTAGGTCAACCTCACAATTTACTAGACAAAGCTGTAGACAAACTTCCCATGTTCACTGGCACTGATGCCATCAATGCAAGTCTTCACTTGAAGAACTTTTCCAGATGTCTTAGCGCTTATATCAGTGATCCTGCTCATAGACATGAGGATGTGTATATGAAACTCTTTGCTCTTTCCTTGGACGGAGATGCTGGTGACTAGTTCAACAACTTGCCTGATAACTCCTTTGCAACCCTTGCAACCTTCAAAACTGCTTTCACCAACAAGTTTGGAGAAAAGAAAGAGACTCACCATCAGCTAGCTGCTTTAACTACCATCAAAAGAGGCGAGAATGAAATAATGGATGAATTCAACAAAAAGTTCATGGATCTAACAAAGGCCATCCACACCTACTACAAGCCTACTGGTCAATCCATCTTAGTCTACTACATTGAAGCTCTTAATGGGGAAATGCAGTATCAACTCAGGGATAAAGACCCTACCACTCTTTTGATAGCCCAGGAAATGGCTGTCAAAATTGACAGGAACATGCAATCTTTGGGTAAGTCTAACATTTTAAGTTACACAAGGGCCCTTATTCATCCTAAGCAACAAGAAGTTAAAGCTAAGGATTCTACCAGCCACCTGCAAGAAACTTATGACAAGAAAATAAAGGAAATGAATGATAGGATGGAGGCTTTACAAGCCAATTATGCAAAGATGCAAAATCGGGTGATAAACGTAGAAAGGGCTAGAACTAGTCATAAAAATTTTCCTCCCAAGGGAAATTGGGTTCCGAAAAAGGCCCCGCAAGATAGAAGGCCCCATAATCAACTAGACCCTATCAACATGGTTGAGGAGGTCATTCCTTATCGCAAAGCCTGTGAAGCCCTTCATGAAGAGTCCACTTGTTACATGGCCCGTCAAATCTTAGAGCATGGTCTTCCAGAGTCAAATGATAGTGAACAGTTTGCAAGCGAGCCTGAGTACGTCAACACAGTAGTACAGCTTCATCCGGTCACATCAGAAACTTGGGGTCAAGCCAGAGAATACAGTCAACAACCGGATAACCTTACTAAGAACTTTGGTACTAAACCTTCAAATGAGCAGATCAAAGAGATGCCTAAGTTCAAAGGCATCACCTACCAAAGAAGAGATAATCTGAGTACTTCAAAGAGTAGACAGTATCTTCCTAAGGTAACTGCTCCTCCTGATACTAATGATGTTGGTCTTGATTTAGGAACTTGGTGGTCTAAAGCTAAAGTGTTAGTCCTCGCAAGTGAACTTGTTCAAATTCCTGAACAAAGAGAAAAGTTGTTAAAAGTCTTAAACTCTCCACCTCCCAAAAAGGTTAAGTCTAAAGAACCTCTAGAAGAACCTCAACCAACTCTAAACAATGTCCAGGAAGATCCAATTGTAATATTGCATACTATGGATTCAAGAAAAGAGGATCATCCCCCTTTTTACGTATCATTGATGATGGGTGATCTTCTTCTACACAACTGTATGCTTGATTTAGGATCTGCCTCTAATATAATGACTAAAAAAGTAATGGAACAGTTGAACTTAAAAACAACTAGGCCCTACCGAAATGTCTGTGCCATGGATTCCATAGAGGTGGATGTGGTAGGAATAATCCTGAATCATCAGGTAAGACTAGCTACCAGACATTCACATAGCCATGGACATTCTAGTGATTGATGTGCCAGATAAATGGGGAATGTTGTTGTCCAGAAAGTGGGCTGCCACTTTGGGAGGATGGATCCAAATGGACTGGACTTACGCTACTATACCTGCATCAGAAGATTCATGGGTTAAGTTGCGTAATGAAAAGGAGAAGAAGTACCATGTTGAAAATCCTAAGAAGCCTTTTAATGAATATGTTTACAACACTGATGACATTGGAACCTATACTTGCTACTCTACCTTTTTGGCCCCCCTCAAAGAAAAAATAAAAGACGAGAAGGTAGATGAAATTTGACGGTGCTCATTACAGAGCTGGGAAGGGTGCAGGTGTGGTCATCACTTCACCTAAAAGTAAAATTTTCAATTTTGCTTATAGGTTGGAGTTTGAGGCAACTAATAATGTAGCTGAGTATGAAGCCCTCTTACTTGGTCTAGAAACAGCAAAGGACATGGGAATAAAGATGTTAAGCATAAGTGGCGACTCTAAAGAAAGCTTTGGAGGCTAATGGTGCATTGATATTGTGTGTGGGCCAATATTGTCTGATCTTCATGAGGTAATCTGTGTGTTGTTTCAAATTCTTGCATCTTGGTTTATGAATTTGGATTAACAAGGATTGCTCCCAATCATTAGAAATAAAAGGCGATAAGTAAGTTTACTTGTTTCTTTTATTTTGAATACATGTACTTAGAGATCTAGATCTGAAACGTTTTATAAGATTATATGCATGTTGTCTTAATCTCGATTTATGTGTAATCACCATATCTCACGTATTTGCAAGTTTGTTGAGTAATTTACAGGTTGCTTAGCTTGGAGGACTCGTGGATCTAGTTTGACTCCATGTTAATTCCAACATCTCTAAACAGCATAGTCCCTCGGCATCCCACTACGAAGTTTTTGGGCCAACTCTTTGCGACAACAAGCCTTTCCTCTCTGTATCTCTTCCTCCTAAACTTAAATTCCACTTGGTTACTTGGTTCCTTGTCTTCAAATCTAGTTGCTAGAGTAATATTTATTATAGATCTAAGTTCTAATCTAGATCTAAGAATTTTAAAAGTCTAGATCTAATCATTAAAAAAGCCTTTTCTTGCAAGTTTTGTTCAAAAGGAGTATTTTTTAAATCTTGCAAAGTCTAAAGATTTGTTTTCGATGCTTTAAATTTTGGATTTATCATAGAAGTGCACATCATATTGGTTGCCTAAAAAGCAAGCCAAGATCCTGTTATCACACATATACTGCAGCTAGGCTACCATGATGCAACATACAAATTGATCTCTTTATTTTTCCAAGCTATTCATTCACATGGGGTTTTAGCATGGATCTTTACAGCCTCAACCATTTCAGATCCTTGTTCAACAGTGTTTCCTTGCCAGGACTGAGATTCACTTGTCCATTGAGATGATTTCAATGGTAACCTATTTCATTGGAGCAGAGTAGCAAAGCAGATATGGTAACCTTTCACTCTTTGTTTTCAATGCTTTAAATTTTGGATCTATCATAGAAATGCACATCATATTGGCTGCCTAAAAAGCAAGCCAAGATCCTGTTATCACACATATACTGCAGCTAGGCTACCATGATGCAACATACAAATTGATCTCTTTATTTTTCCAAGCTATTCATCCACATGGGGTTTTAGCATGGATCTTTACAGCCTCAACCATTTCAGATCCTTGTTCAACAGTGTTTCCTTGCCAGGACTGAGATTCACTTGTCCATTGAGATGATTTCAGTGGTAACCTATTTCATTGGAGCAGAGTAGCAAAGCAGATATGGTACACACAGTTACATAGGAGTTTATCAGATGGAGACAGGTATATATGGTGATATCTGGTATATATTTCCTTGGTTGTTTGTGCTCTATGATGTATATTAAACACCTAGGCTTGTCTTATTAGAATGATCACGGTGACCTATGCTTATATATATTGATGCTTGAACTTGTGCTAGACTGAACAAAGAACTCAATGTTGAAGACTGTTGCTCATGCCATACTTTACACAAATGATTAAACATTAGTGCTATGTTGGTTCCATGTGTCATTTGTCCCCATCCATCCAGTTCTTCCGTTATTTGAAATTTATCCCATGACTTAGATTGACTGAGACTTGTGAGATTGAAGATCTTTTCCCCATCCTGACCCCTGCGCATGATAGACTCCATGTTATTATGTGTCTTTGGCTATGAAGTATGTGGCTTGGCTATTGTGGCTGAGTTCACCGGGTAGTTCTCCTTTAGTCCTCAAAACAAGTGCTCCTCCAAACAGTGTTGCTAAACACTAAAGCATCGAAACGCATAAAAGCTATATCTAAATGATGCAAAGTAAAAATGTTTAAAATGTAGTCAGTTGCCAAAGGGTTGACCACTCATTCTTTGTATAATGTAAGGCTCATCTACCCTCCACAGGGGCAGCTAGGAGAGGAAAACCTGTCGAGGCTATGAACTGCTCGCTGGCAGGAGCGCAAGGCCTTAGTCATTTACTGGAGCCCAGAAGGATGTCCAAGACACCTGCTCTTGTAGGCTGGCTACTATCTTGTGTGAAAAAGAAAGTTATTGGAAAAGATCAATGGTCAAAGGATGAGCACTCACTCTTTGTATAGTGTTCGTCTCATTTGGCCCCACAGGGCAACAAGGTGAGACTATCCTGCAAAGGCTATGTCTTTGTCAATACTAGATCCCAAAAAAGTTCCAGGGCCCTTGCCTTTGAAGGTTGACCTGTATTGTAAAGAAATGAAAATGAAAACTTGTTAGAGTCTGAAGGAAACAATCCCAAGTACTTTATCCATCTGTGAGACACCACCATTCTTTGTTACTATCTGTCATGCATATGTCTTTTTGGTTGAGTGTATTGGTTATCTCAGAGAGATCACATAGTCAAAGTCAGTCAAAAGTCATTCCCCTTTACCTTGACCCTTGTTTTCCACCTTGAACCAACACTAGCAAACTATTTAAACTTTATAAGCATGGCATGCACAAGAGACTTCCAAAAGGTTCAATG
Organism: Pseudotsuga menziesii; assembly: GCA_001517045.1. Lineage (NCBI taxonomy): Eukaryota > Viridiplantae > Streptophyta > Pinopsida > Pinales > Pinaceae > Pseudotsuga > Pseudotsuga menziesii. The sequence continues at coordinate 137,773 of LPNX010189928.1, forward strand.
ATCTTTCAAAAGAACAGGTATATCTTACTTGTATTATTATTGTTGTCACCATGATTTTGAATAACATGACTTAAGTTGGGTTTTGATATACACCATTGGAGCATTTCTTACCTCAAATACATGCAGGATCATATTGGTACAGTATCTCACCTATAGTTTGGGTACTTTGACCTGGTCAACCCAATTGACCAAGTCAAACACGGTTCCCAAGGCAATGATTCAAAAAATAACAATGTTTATATTTGTCCTATAGATGCCCAAGACCTATACTGCGGTTTCAGGTTTTAGAGTTTGGTCTCGGATCTCATGATCAGTGATTATTATCACTTTATTATTGGCTAGATGATGAACTTTTATTACAGATTGCAGACTTTTTGGTTCTCCCAGAGCATTGCAATGTTCCAGGGGGTATGAGTAGTCACTTATACCATTCTTATATGTCTCCAGATTATCCAGTACAGTCAGTTTGCCCTATTTCTCAGCCTGGACAGAGTTATGATGATTTTATTCATTTCAGAGGACGTACCACCAAAAATGAACTAGGAAATTCACTGAAAAAATCGATTTGGCAAGTTAGGCCAAGGAAATGGCAGGGAAACTTCTCGCATGTTGTATCTTGGCTCCTCGGACAGTTCTTCAGCAGTTTCATTCAACATTGGGTACGGGATTATTTTATTTTGGCTTAGCCAATGAGGACGTCAGCCAAGGGGTGCCCCTCAACTTGGCCGCTTGAAGTATTACACTGTTATATCTTATGTTATGAGGTTGTAATAGGGCATAGGGTGAATCAAGCCCCTAGTGACCCCCTTTGATGTATTATCATGATCATATCTTATGTTATATTATTCTTTGACTTAGAGAAGGTGTCATTGGGCAAAAAAAGTGCGCCCCCTTGATCTAGTCAAATTGATCCATGTAAAATTGATCTCCATTGTTGATCATGTTATAATCTCAACCGTAGGATATAAAAGTAAGTTAGGGTTTGCGACTCTCAAAATCTATATAAAGACGAGACCCCCCCATTGTATCCCATTGGGAAATTTGGCACCATTGGCTCTTGAAGAATAATATAAAACTTTCAAGGATATCTTGTCTTTTGTGGGTGATTGAAGAATGTTCTTTGTTATTGACTGACATTATTTCTCGCTTGCATTGGAGATCATTAGTGAATCTATGGCATATTTTTTCTGGATCCATTTGTTTGACAAGGAAATCGATTTGGAGAGGGGCGCACCTGTGGGAGATGTCCACCTTGCTCTTCTTTTCGGATTGGTGGATACAAGGAGTATTTCTATCTTATGATTTCTTACTCTCTTATTTGTTTACTTCTCGTTAGCATTTGTCATTTTTCTTATCATTCTTATTGTTATTTACTTGGCTTGGCAGGAGAGAGGGCACATTTGGCTCCCTTAGGCATTTTCAACAAAGCTGGATTTTCACCATTCCTTCACTAGATCTATGCGGAAATAATCTTCATCACCTCGGCATTCATCCTCAGAAACATCAAGTACATTTTTCCCAGGTAATATCTATCATTTTTCTCGATATCTAATTGGGGTTGCATTTTCCTTCATCAAGCCCTCATTTGAAATCCTCATTTCTTAGATCTGTAGGTTCTAGTTTGCGGTGGGATATAAAACTTAAAACCCACTTTCGAATAATCATAAAACACCTAAGTCTAAATTTTCTTGATAATCGGACTCCATTTTCCCACCTAACGCACTGGTCTCCATCCTAGGGAAAGACACCCTCCTTGGGAGGAGTGGGTATTTTTAGGTCCGCAAACTGGGTATTGCTAGTTTCACCTCCAATCACCTTATCTAACACCTAGAAAACAATACGAGTGTCCAATTTCACTTAATTTCACCGTTTACCCCTAGATCCAATTTCCCATGCTTAAAACCCTAGGGTAAATTGGGGTGTTTCATACAGACACTCAAAATCTCTTAGTAACTATGCAAAACTCTAATTTACTATAATACTAAAAGATATAATCAAGTTTCCTTAGGTTAATCACTTGCATTCCTTGTTTTTAGGGTCATCTTTGTTATAGGGACGCCCCATAGGCTTAGTATATTCACTACAGTCTAAAGAGTCGGTATCCTCGACTGGTGTGACATCTAAGTTCTTTCAAAGGTCTTGGATATCGTAGGTCGCGACTTTAGTTGCTTTTCCTCTACCATCCTAGATAGAATTACCGCATGGGGCAACTACAAGATTCGTGATAACAAATCCCAAAGAAAGCTTGCTTTCTTGGTTAATTTAAGCATTTATTTTCAAGTTTTTAACTTAGAAATTTTTAGGGTTGTCTGGGAATTGTTCAAGGACACTCTTAAAGTGTTTTTGAGCATATTCTACTTTTAATAGCTCGTTGATTTTCGCAGGTTCGTCGAAAAAGAGAAGGAAACATTGGCCAAATTTCGTAGATTCAAGCCATTTGGAGCTTCTCGGAGCTTTCCTTTTCGATTTCGGTCATTTTTTACTAAGTTGTAAGCCTTTGGATCCCAGATAACAAGGACCACAGAGCATTCTTCTTTAAGCATCTTATAAACCACTTAATAAATAAACTGAGTAGGCTCTTCAGAGCCCACTCCCCATCACCCGAGGGGGAATCTATGTCGGTGTCGTTTTTCATGTTTTGCCTTTTTAGTTTAGTTTCTTTTTGCAGAGTAGTAATACTTTGATCAATGCATTTGTTATATCTTTATTTGATCAAAAGTAATACAAATACTAATCCCACGACCTGCCAAGTTACCTAAAAGGGGAAAGAGATGAGTGGTAGGCTTAATTAGAAAACTATTGATCATTTAGTTCCTTATGTTATTTTTACTTCTCATTTAAAATCAACCCCTCCTTTCTTTCCCGATTGAGGTTCACTAGAACCGAAAGAGACTCTTGGAGGTATTTTTTTTTTAACAAACAAACAAATACAATCCTTTAAAATCCTTAAAATTAACAAGACTCCGTTGTGTATGCTCTGCACTGCTGCGGTTCGACCGAACAGTTGGTTGTATCAAAAGCAACGAGGGTGGCTAGTTAAGATAGATTTGATGAATATGGTTGACTTTGATTCTCACTGATGACAACATTAATGACAAAGGTGAAGTGTGATGACATGACATGAAGCCAAAGCAAGCGTGTGGATGGCAAGAGATGACAAAGCACAAGGACATTGGATGTGGGCATTGAAGCCATTGAAACACCTAATGAGTCAAATGACCCATACTGTGGTCATTTGAAGATGACTTGGAAAAGGCACAAGACAATGACATGAAGGATGAGGACTTGAAGAAGGACATTGGAAAAGACTTGACATGACAAGCAAGCACAATGAATGAAGGACAAGATAATCAAACCCAAATTAAAATATAAACAAATCCACCTTTAGAGAAGTCAGCCCAGCAGACATAAGTTTAATTATTAATTTAATAAATAAAATATAAAAATTATATATACAATTTGCAAATTGGCTAATAATATTTTTTTTTATGGAAAACTAGTATAAATACCAGTCAACGTATTCATTTATGTAAGTAGAAAAGAGAGATAAAACGCAGCTTTGGACTAAGAAATTTCGGGTATACAGAGGCAGCTGCAATAAAAACGTAGTCTAACATACACAATCCATTGTGGGAAACACAGGAGCAATGGCAGCAGTAAGAGGTCTATAGCAGACCCGAATTTGCAACATCATCTTTTTTATTTCTGGGAAACCAATAGATGCCTTATTATTTCTCCTGAGTGTACATCATAAGTATGGTTTTTGTTTTTTTCTGGAAGACATTTCAAGACTGAGATTGCAGCAGTATACACAGTCTGAATTCTTGTACAGTCAGCTCAGTGATACACAATCCGAATTGTTGAAACAATCAGAAGATTGAAATTGTCGTATACATGAGAGTTTGTATGCTCAATGGAATGATGATGACAACAATATATGCATAGTGATGTAATATATGATGCATACACAGTGATGGCATTGATGTGTTAGCATACAGAGAGATGATGTTTTCACAGTAAATGATCAGTAATGCCCAGTGATGATATATATGCTCAGGGATCCACACAGTGATATACTTGTCATATGATTGAGATTGACATAATATATACACAGTGATTATGCACAGTATGACATAACTAATAATGATGCCTACACTCAGACTTTAGGCAGTGATATGATGATGTAAACAATGATATGATGATCTTGGAGATACTTGATTAGATTGACATGATTATTGACAAGTTGAATTGATGAAATAGTGATAGCAGCAAACCCTGAGGACATGAGCAAAGGACCGTGATTGACAGAATAATGATGATGTGTTTAGTTGTTGACGGTGATGAGATGTAATGTGATAAGAATGTGTGTGTAACTACAAGCTAGGCCTTGTACTATTTTTCTTTGTTGGATCTGAGAAAAAGACCAAGCTGTGTCTTGGAATAGAAGTAGATGCTTCTGTATCAGTAGGTGTTGATTTACCTCACGGTTGCAGCCGTTTGAAATACAAAAAGATTACAAAGATTATATCTTGTGTCTCTTGTGCAATGTGTTGGTGATTATGTGATTAACTTGATGAATGATTAATGATATAGGTTATTGATGAATATGATAATGTAGTAAATGCCTAAATGAAGATATGAGAATTTGATTAAAGTTGAAATTTGGATTAAGTATAAGCTCACTGATTCACCCCCCCCCTCTCAGTGAGCCATTGTGTCTAACAAGATTCACATTTGAATTAACCTCCCAAGGCAAAAATCCAAGGCGTTGAATTAATCCATTGCGGGGAAAGTTCATAGAGGAAGTGGGAACAACTGGAGAGCAATCTCAGGATACCGTCAAGCTACATCCATGTTGGTGTAGTGTTGGACACATCCCAGAGACTCCGATCCAGCCCACACATTCTTCGCGTGAAACTGCATCAGATAAGGGTTTTGGACATACTCCACATACCGTCAGGGATATTTGGAGTTCCCTTCCCCCTCTAATCTGATTCACTCATCTACACATCTTAAAATAAAATTACTAAGAGCACTTGCAAAACATATCTTCTAGCACTTTCATCATTCCTATTTTCATTGGTGACTCCACACTCGTCATCATGACTCGTCTCATGTCATTTCCTTGCCTTAGTAGCCCAAATCGATTTCTTCAATAGCCATTTAATCATTTATTAATCTACCTCAGGAAATGTGAACCTGCCAAAACAGCCTCCTAGGGTGCCTACGTTGTCCAACTGAGCCCACCAGGCTTTCTGGGATGGGGGTACTATGGTACAATCAAGTGACTGCACCTCCTATGCCCCATACAGCTCCCTAAGAGATCCAATAAAACATCTTCCTGCTCAGACACATCATCCAATGAAGCAAAACTGCATTAGAAGCGTAAAATGAGCTTGAACATCTCTGCAAGTGCCCGAAACTAAAAATAAGTTATCCCACTAGACCCAGAGAGTCCAAATCAATCTAGGGTGCATAATCATACCCTTTCCAGGTATCTGCTTGATCATCAACAATATCCAATAGACAATATAATCACTTGTAAATGACCAGATGCCAATAATATAACTCAGACTATCATCCATCTGCTACAAGTGTTACAAGGCTAAGACATGCTCTACAAATCATTTAAGTAACAATTATAACAAGTAGCAGTCACCTCACTGGCGGTACATCATCCAAATACATATATAGGGTTTTTATTTATCATTACTCAGACCAGACTTTCAAGACTATACTCACTTCATAGTTGTAATCAGTTTGCTAGTGAACGCTGAAGGCTGAAATTGAAAAGGCTAGGGAAAAGGATGACTACCAACTTAACATTATGACACTTTGGATATGGAAAGGGAATACTCACTATAACCACATGTCGGACAAACCACAACACAGGGAATGGCAGTGCCCCACAAATGGTTGTGTTGTTTAGAGAGTGCTTATTTAACTTAAGCATCATGTCTACATCAAGTTTGATCCAGGTTCTTTAGGACCATCAATTTTATTTCCATGGCCTTTTTGGCCCTATATGGCCTTTTGGGGACTTCACCAGTGCTTAAAAGCACAGCTAACTGCAACTTTCGTCTAGGACATATTCAAATTTATAAGGTCAGCAATATTTGGATATAGCATATATTTAACCATTGCTTTTGTGTAATGTCCCCGTTCGATTAGGCAACAAAACACCCACTAACCTACTTAATCCCCATTGGTTCAAGCGGGTACTGCATGAGAGGATATTGACTGAGAACATTTGGTACTTAGAACAACTCGGGACACACATTCAGAACTAAAGTCAACAGTAGGCTAAAAGAAGCCTTTTCTCTTTAGGCTTAAAAAGTCAACATCAAATTAGAATCGCATGCATGCAAAAGTAAAAGCACAAACCCTAAAAGTGACATGCAAACCCTAAAAGCGCATAAGGATCTATTTAAGAAGGATGAGGGAGCCTAAAGAGATACTTTTTTATTATTATTGATTTTGGAGCTCTTGAGTAGCAGCACAACGTGCGGCCACAGCAATTGGGGTTGAAGACGGTGTCTTCAGCTAACAGGGTTTCGGCAATGAGATATCTTCCCTAGTCTCATTCAAGATAAACCATCCAGGTTTGCCACCACATCTATTGCATTCATCATTATTTAGTGTTCCAATGTATGCCAAAGATTATTTGCAGGTTCATCCATACAGCTGGGGGCATTTAGCTTGGAAACCCAAATCATTCATTGGGACTCCGGATCACCTCATTTCTTCCGCATGTGGCCTGCATCCTCACTGACAAGATCACTCTACTGCCTTGAGTGATTATCGGCCACCGGATTGCTCACCTGGAGCAGCTAGCAGCAAAATACAGAGGTGTGGGGGCGTGAGCATCAGTCAGGTAGATCAATTCGCCAGAGTATCTGGAGAGGTCCAAACTCCTACATGTTTCAGCCATCCTCTCTGGCACGAGCACACCTACACTCCGACCAACTTTCAGCTGAAACTGACCATCCCTTCATAAAAAACGTCATCCTTAGCTGATTCAAACTGCTGGGGGTATTACGGAGGAAAACCAGGTTATTTCTTCATCAGTTCAGTTTATCTTGCATGCGTATTCTCTCTGGAGTAATTCCAGCCGTCTTATCAGTGGTAAGTGTTCATTCTATCTTGCAAACCCTACCCCTAAATTCAGCTATAATATAGGGTAATTTTGCATGGCAATTTGCATGGCCGGCCTATTTCAGTAATTTTGCATGAAAGTAGAAAATATCAGTATTTGGGATATTACAGTGGTATCAGAGCTATCTTCTTAGCCAGCTGTGTGCTTAAGAAATGAAAAGTAAATGAATACGGAAGAAGATACTTTTGTAACCTATAGGAAAAGAAGGAATAGGTACACGGAGGACTTTGAGGATATCCAACTAGAAGATACCAACTCAGACATGGACCCAACAGGTATACACTCTGACAGGGGAAAAGGGACGAGAGAAGATGAGGACAGGATGGAGTTTCGCAACTTAGTATTTGCATTGCAAGACTTAGCCAAAGGGCAAAAAGATGTACTCAATGCAATCAACAAATTATCGGCAAAACCAGAACCAGGTAACAACAGTACACCTCCCTCACCGGTAGATAGAGGGTCTACAAGCAGCAGTGGGAAGGTTGCATACACCAATATACAGAATACACCGCACATATATAGCAAACCTTACAACAGGCCTACTATGCCTCACTTCTTAGCAGATGCGATAAGAGGTCCAGTCATGGAGGTAGAACCTAGCGAACCCTTTGGGGCTTATTTGCAAGACTATAGGGACTTGGGGGATGAGTTTCATGCATCCATGTCTTTTTCGGATTTTTGCAACATGAAGAGTAGGAACAGGCCCAAGAACTTCAACAAGGGATTCAATCATAAAACCTTGGGTAGGTTGACCATCCCAAACTTTGATGGGACTCGTGGAGGTTCAGCGAGGATATGGGTACAGAAGTTGGATACTTATTTCCAACTCAATCCCATGACAAAGACAAATGCCATTAAATTGTCTACACTCCACCTAGACGGAGAGGCTCATGAGTGGTGGTACCACGAATTAGTGACATTGGGTCACAACACCATTCACTCCTATGGTGAGTTCACTTAGAAACTCATGGAAAGGTTCGACAAGAAGGATCCAGAGATACATTTCAGAGAGTTGGCTCAACTCAAACAGACAGGTAGCGCTGAGGCCTACATCTCAGAATTCCAGAGGATAGCGGTCATGGTAACAGATGTGTCAGAGAGCAGGTTAACGATGTTGTTTACTGAGGCCCTAACAGAGCCACTACGAGGATGGGTAAAAGCCTACAAACCCCCCACTCTATAGGATGCCATTAGCCGAGCCAGAGATCTTCAAGATTCAGTTCCGAAAAACAGGTTCCCTCTCAGAACCAACTTTCCAGTTAGGGACAAGGACAAGAAACCTTTCCAGTAGGATTTTCCAAAGAAAACATGGTTAGACGAGGACACTAGGAAAGATTTGAGGCGAAATAAATTATGTTTTACTTGTCAAGAACCCTAGGTTCCAAGACACAGGTGCACAAGGAAGGCCAAGGCTCACGAGATCGAAGTATATTCTGCCAGTGACGGGGAGGACTATGAGCAGGAAGCAACAGAAGAACTACGGGCAGCAGAGGAAGAGTCACTCCAGGGTGATACACCAAAGGGAGTCATTGCTACATTATCTGGAGTACCTAGGTTCCATACTCTTAGGGTCAGAGGAGTAGTACAGGGCCACAGAGTGGGAGTATTGATTGATGGGGGAGCAACACATAATTTCAACGACTCCGTGTGGGTAGCAAAGAGGGGTATTCAGACAGAGAAGTTCGAGGGATTTACTATAGTTGTAGCCGAAAACTCCAGCATGGAGTGCAGCTATTGGATTCCAAAATTGAATGTCACATTAGGTAACTACCAGATGACATATTAATTTTATGTAGTAGATGTGGCAGATACTCATGTAGTATTAGGCGTTCAATGGCTTTATTCAATAGGGATATATACTACAGAATACCGAGCAATGGAAATGGAATTCCAGGGGCCAGATGGAAAACAAGTAGTTTTGAGGGGCATGAACACTTATCCCCCAAAACCAGTCTCTTCACAAAGAATGGAGGCAGTACTCAGACAGGGTGACATAGAATGGGCTGCAAAATGTTTTGTCACCTTTAGGAAACCTCCAAAGAACAACACAACACCCAGATGATATTCAAGCCTTATTACAAAAGCACGAAAAGGTATTTCGGGACCTTCCAGCAGGTAAACCGCCAGACAGGGACTTTGAACACATCATTGAGCTAGAGGAGGGGACACAGGCAGTCATCACCACCCCTTATCGGCATCCCAAAAGATATAAGGACAAGATCGAGAAGACGATCAAGGAATTACTAGAGATTGGATACATTCATCCCATCTCTAGCCCCTTTGCATCATCAGTGGTCTTAGTCAAGAAAGAGGATGGTACATTGCGAATGTGCATCGATTACCGAGCACTCAACAAAAAGAACATCAAAAACATGTATCCCATCCCTAGGATTGATGAACTCATGGACGAGCTGCGGGGTGCCAAATACTTTTCAAAGATTGATCTTCACTTGGGGAACCATCAGATCCGAGTAAGGGATCAAGACATTTCTAAAACAGCTTTCCGTTGTCACTATGGTCACTATGAATTCCTGGTCATGCCTTTTGGACTTACCAATGCTCCAGCCACTTTTCAATAATGCATGAACCATACTTTCAGAGTTCAGTTACGTAAGTTTTTGCTAGTATTCTTTGATGACATCTTGATTTACAGCAAAACATGGGAGGAACATCTGAAACATTTGGACGAAGTATTGAGCATTCTAGAAGAACACTCGCTTTACGCGAAAATGTCCAAGTGTGAATTTGGCATGAAGGAAATGTTGTATCTAGGGCACATAATCAGTGCAAAAGGAGTACAGTTTGATATGGAGAAAATCCGAGCTATCAGGGATTGGTCCGCGCCAAAAATAGTCATAGAATTGAGAGGCTTCTTAGGCCTTTGCACATATTACCGAAGGTATGTTAAGGGGTTCTCCCAATTTGCCGCACCCCTCACAGATCTCACAAAGAAGGGAGCCTTCACCTGGACAGAATTAGAAAAGAAAACTTTTGAGGAGATGAAAGTCATTATGAGTTCTTGCCCAGTTTTAGTATTACCAGACTTCTCACAACCATTTGCAGTAGAATGTGATGCCTCAAGGGAAGGGCTAGGAGCAGTATTGATGCAGAACCATCACCCTATTGCATTTGAGAGCAGGAAATTGAAGAACTATGAGCGCCACTTCTCCATATACGACAAGGAAATGCTCGCCATTTTACATACTCTCACGAAATTCAAACAGTACCTGGTGGGCAGCAAGTTCAAAATCAAGACAAATCATAACAACCTCAAGTACTTCTTGGAGCAGAAGGAGCTGAATGAGCGCCAACAAAAATGGGTCAGCAAAGTACAAACCTACGATTTCGAGATAGAGTATGCGAAGGGTAAGAACAATATAGTAGCTGATGCATTATCCAGACGACCCGCTTCATTATCTCTTATGAGCATATCTATAGATTTGAGGGCTCTTCTCTTAGTAGACTACTCCAAAAATAAATTCGCTTGCGAATTATTGGATGGGCAGGTTTAGGGTGGCAGGTATAGAATTGTCGATGACATCATCTATTACAAGAGCAGGATATACCTCGTCCCAAAATCAGCTTTAAGAAAGAAAATCATACAGGCGGCACATGACTCGCCACTATCAGGACATCAGGGTTTCTTGAAGACCTACAGGCAGATCCGAGAGAGGTTCTCATGGAAGGGCCTCAAGGGGGAGGTTATGCAGCACGTGCGGGAATGTAGCATTTGTCAACATAACAAGATTGAGCACATCCATCCAACAGGGTTGCTTCAGCCAGTACCAATTCCGGAACAAAAGTGGGAAAGTATCTCCATGGACTTCATTACAAGATTGCCCAAGGTCCAAGGGCGAGATTGCTTATATGTCGTGGTTGATCGACTGACCAAATTCACACATTTCTTGTCTATATCATCTGATTACTCCACAGCCCAGGTAGCTGAGTTATTTTTCAGAGAAGTCTTCAAGTTACACGGGTTACCCAAGACCATTGTCAATGATCGGGACAGTAGATTCACAGGTGCCTTCTGGTAGGAGCTATTCAGGTTAGTGGGAACCGAGCTTGCTACCAACACGAGTTATCATCCCCAGAGTGATGGACAGACCGAGATTGTCAACAAGTGGATTGAAGGGTATCTGAGGAACTATGTAGCAAGGCAACAACGAACCTGGATTAAAATGGCCACACTTAGGGGAATACTGCTACAATACTACTTACCACATGTCTATTAGGATGACACCTTTTAAGGCATTATATGGCTATGATGCCTTGGACTTTGCAGATGTAGCATTCAGAGACAACAAGGCTCCTAAGGCAAAGGATTGGATACAGGACAGTCAGGACATCCTTAAAATCAGACAGCCCAAAATCAACAGAGGTTGTATGCAGACAGGCACAAGATTGAGCGGAGCTTTGAAGTAGGAGATCTGGTATACTTACGGCTCCAACCCTATAGACAATCTTCACTTAAGAAGAAAGGAGAAGAAAAGTTAAAACCTCGCTTCTACGGACCATACAAAGTTATTAGAAAGATGGGAGAGGTGGCGTATGAAGTAGAACTGCCACGGGAGAGCAAAATTCACAATGTGAACCATCTGTCCAGCCTGAAAAAGACCATTGGACAACACATTGCTCCATCAATAGAGTTACCTCTCTTAGATGATGAGGGACTATTGGTACTAATTCCAGAACAGATCATACAGACTCGAGAAAGAAAACTCCGGAACAGAGTGATTAGAGAATACTTAGTCCAATGGAAAGAATAACCTCCAGAGGATGCCACATGGGAAGGCGAACAGGTATTGCAGCATCCCAATTTGCAGTTGCTTGAGGACAAGCAATCTCAAGCGAAGAGGACTGTAATGTCCTTGTCCAATTAGCAACAAAACACCCGCTAACCTACTTAATCCCCATAGGTTCGAGCGGGTACTGCATGAGAGGGGATTGACTGAGGACATTTGGTACTTAGAACAACTCGGGACACACATTCAGTACTAAAGTCAGCAATAGGCTAAAAGAATCCTTTTCTCTTTAGGCTTAAAAAATTAACATCAAATTAGAATCGCATACATGCAAAAGTAAAAACACAAACCCTAAAAGTGACATGCGAACCCTAAAAGCGCATAAGGATCTATTTAAGGATGAGGGAGCCTAAAGAGATACTTCTTGTTTATTATTGATTTTGGAGCTCTTGAGTAGTAGCACAACGTACGGCCACAACAGTTGGGGTTGGAGACGGCGTCTTCAGCTAACAGGGTTTCGGCAGTGAGATATCTGCCCTAGTCTCATTCAAGATAAACCATCCAGGTTTGTCACCGCATCTATTGCATTCATCATTATTCAGTGTTCCAGTGTATGCCAAAGATTATTTGCAGGTTCATCTATACAGCTGGGGGCATTTAACTGGGAAACCCAAATCATTCACCAGGACTCCGGATCACCACATTTCTTCCACATGTGGCCTGCATCCTCACTGACAGGATCACTCTACTGCCTTGAGTGATTATCAGCCACCGGATTGCTCACCTAGAGCAGCTAGCAACAGAATATAGAGGTGTGGGGGCGTGAGCATCAGTCAGGTAGATCAATTCGCTAGGGTATTTGGAGAGGTCCAAACTCCTGCATGTTCCGACCATCCTCTCCGGCACGGGCACACCTACACTCCGACCAACTTTCAGCTGAAATTGACCATCCCTTCATCAAAAACGTCATCCTTAGCTGATTCAGACTGTTGGGGGTATTACGGAGGAAAACGAGGTTATTTCTTCATCAGTTCAATCTATCTTGTATGCATATTCTCTCTCGAGCAATTTCAGTCGGCTTATCAGTGGTAAGTGTTCATTCTATCCTGCAAACCCTAACCCTAAATTCAGTTATAATATAAGGTAATTTTGCATGGCAATTTGCATGCCCGACTATTTCAGTAATTTTGCATAGAAGTAGAAAATATCAGTATTTGGGATATTACATTTTGGGACCTTTTCTTATACCCTTCACGGGGTATTTTAGCATTTCATTGCTCTTGCCCTTTGCTCACATATGTTAAGAAATACATTTTAGAATTTACAATTTCCATGGGCGCATATATAAACATTTGCAATACAAGTAGTACATGAGCTTTCAGTTTTAGCCAACAACATCTCAAGTGACCAAGGGCAATTCTGCACAGTGCCAAACATCGGGACAACAAACCAGAATGATTTAGGCATACAATCCAACTCACCAAAGGCAAGTTCTTTCACCAACTCAGAGCCGAGACGCAATATAAACAGGGAAGTTTGTCCAACAAAGGTTCTAGCAGGGAAAGGTCCTCCATGCCACAAGTCAAGTAGTAAATCGGGTAAAAACAAAACTGGATGGAGATGGATGGGTGGAGACAATGAACAATGAAGCCAACACTAGCAAGCCAGAGTATGGTGGGAATGACTACCTATATTCTCCCTAGGGAGGGTAAAACCAATGAGTATAAATCAGGAACTTCCAAGTTTAAGTAGGGACATCAATACATAATACAAATACATCCAAGTCCATATATTTATGATCGCCAGATCATGACACTAAATGCTAGTATATGTCACAAAGATGAGTATAAGAGCAATGACAACCATAACACAATATAATAAATGTTTAGTCATAACCATGCAAACAATCCATTTGAACCATCATCTATCCAATGAGAAAACATTAACACCAATCTGGGCATCACTAACTGCTCTGCAAATGACTAAATGGCTACATCAGTCCTCGAATCTGAGTGTCCTGAGACTCGGTCCTGACATGGCAGAGTCTAATAGTCCACTGACAAAATAATGATCCGTCAAAACTGCTCATCTCATCATCTCATATGTAAGAGATTTGGCTGAAAAATGTACTGTATCTGAAAAATAGAATATGGTAGCCTGGCTACTATATATGTGATAACAGTTATCTCAAAACTATTTGCAAGCATCTTCTTACATTTTTATCAAAACTCCTAAATAGCTTACTCAGCCATAAATCATCACACTAAGCCTTAACAACCTTAGAAACTAATAGGGTCTACCCCCCTTGGCTTCGATTAGGAGTTGGTCTAAACGGAGGAGTCAAGAACAAGATGACAGCCTTGACTCGAGACTTGCCCTCACGAACACACTGTGTGGCTTGAAGATTTTTGCGACATTTCCCCCCAGGTGTGTGCAAGGCGGGAACAAGGAGCATTTAGAATTGCAGGTGTCTAAGGAGAGATATGACACAAAGGGTTTGGACCAAGCGCATGTTTCTCATTATTAGGATCATGAGCCATCTCAGTGGGAGATAGGCGTAAGCCACGGAGGAGGTAGTTGAGCACATTCCGCAAGGGCCAGCCAACATGGGAGTATATGCATCCATGGATTGGGTGGACATATATATGACAATTATGGAGTCACACAGGGATACAGGCTCGACTTACATCAATAAAGTATTGGATATAGTAGAGCATGCATAATTCTAGATGGCACAGCCAATGACAGTTGTATGCATCATTATACAAGAGGGTACAAGGACACACGGGAGTGCACATTAGAGTTTTGGAGCATTTCTTGCAAGGAGACCTCTTAACAGAGTCATTGAGCATATTGTTGGTTTGAGGTTACCTAGGATCGAAGAATGGAGGGGTGATCCACAGGATGCAGCATATCCCTCAATGATCGATCTTCATCTAAGATATCACTAGAGGAGGGATAAGGAGTAGGATACTCACAAGTTTGCTTCCAGATTTCATTATGACTTCTTGGTCATGCCCGTAGGGTTGACTAACACACTAGCTACTTGCCAATTGTATATGCATTGCAAAGGTACCTATTGTTGTTATACATCAAGACTTGGGAGTTTTACCTGAGACAGTCGGATGAGACAAGTGGCATTTTGGCCACAATAGAGGTCCTTCATTTGGACCATCAGATTGGTGCACAAGGTACACAAAAGGAGATATAGGGTTTATTGTATTGGTCCACAAAGACTGCAAATGATAGAGTAAGGGATGACATTATCTGCTACAAAATTCGTGCATGCTTAGTCCCTAAATCCTCACTCAATGAGAGGATCATGTGGGTTAGGCGTGGCTCACATTTGGTAGGGCATTCTCAATACTTGCACAAGTATGAGGCAAAGGGGTGGAACTATACTCCAAGGAGGTGCTTAGACCCTAAGGATTACTTAAGCACATTGATCATGATTGGGATAGCAAATTTCTTGATGCAATTTGGTAGGATCCAAACAGATTAGTAGGCTCAGAGTTGATTTCTATTACTTGGTTTCCACAAAAGGTTTTCATTAGGACTCCAATGATTATCAACATGGCACAATAGCAATTAGTAGTGTTAGTTTTTACAAGATTATAGCATTATAACTTGATTGCAAATAAACAATAGGATCTCTAGAAGAAAGACAACGCATAGAAACAAAAAACACATGAATTTATCCCAGGAAACCCAATCAAGAAAAACCAGCAAACCTTCGTATAAAGATGATAGCTTCTGAAAACAGAGAGAAGAAGAAAAAGACAGAAAGAAGTCTCTCTAAGATACAACCCCAAAAAACACTACTTTCGACTGCAGTAGCGCACCTTTTTCAATGGGAGCAAACTTGTTGTGAGTGAGTAATAAATGGGGAGGGGCACCTCCTACTTATACCGATTTTCCAAGTGATTGATGTAAATGGGTCGACCTACTTTGAGGAAATACAAGAATAATTTTATTTTTATTTTTTTCTTGTGTATTCTTTCCACGAGGTTTACATTGATTCTTTCTAGGGTTTACATGAGTAATTACATCAATATAATCTCTCGTAGGAGGTACAAGTAAATACAATACAAGTACAATAAGAATAACTTTTGAAGTTGCACAATTTCCAACAGCCCCTCTCAACAAGGAAGGTATTCTTCACATATGGTCATCATCAGCATCACGAACATCTAGGTCTCTTTTGTACATCTCATCTATCTCGATCATCTTTATACATACTGAAGGTTGTCAACACTGTCTCCATCTGTTGAGAGGTGTCATCACACATCTGGTCCACTCATTCCATCGATAGATCCATCAACTCTTCACAGCCCATCAGAGAGGACAGTAATCAACATCTCATCTACTACAAGTCAAGTCTGTCTCTAACTGAGAACTCGGACATGCTTCACACGACCATCTACTACCATTTCATCTCAAGTGTTGGTGAGAATTCTCCTACACCAAGTTGAGAAGCAAGGTTGGTGGGAATTCTCCAAAACACCAGGTTAAGAACCAGGACAATTAGAGGTCATCAGTGTACACAACCATCTACTACCAGTTCATCTCAAGAGTTGGTGGGAATACTCCAAAACACCAAATTGAGAATCAAAACATATAGTGGTCACCAGTGCACATGACCATCTATTTCCTACTTGTCTCAAGATGTTGATGGGATTTCTCCCATACGAGGCTGAGAACCAGGGCGATTAGAGGCCACAAGTGCAAACATCCATCTACTACCAATTCATCTCAAGAACTAGTGGAAATTATCCAAAACACCCAATTGAGAATCAAAACGAATAGTGGTCATCAGTGCACATGACCATCTGCTACCTGCCCGTCTCACAATGCCAATGGGATTTCTCCCATGCCAAGTTGAGATTTAGAACAAGTAGAGGCACCAGTGTGAAAGCAACGTAGATGTATGTCTCAACATTCCCTCTCCACAAGGGATGCATTCTCTTCTACTCCAAGTCTTTTGCGAAAGTGTTCAAACTTAGTCTTGAGAAGAGGCTTAGTAAGACCATCTGCAATATGGTTGTCTGTCAAAACATATTGTAACTCGACCGCACCTTTCTACACCATATCACGAATGTAGTGATATTGAATCTCTATATGCTTCGTCTTTTTGTGAAACACGGGTTTCACTGACATCTGTATACAACTCTGGTTGTCACAGTGAATCACATTTGGTCCTGGAATCTGACCAAACAATCCAACAAGGAGTTTTTGAAGCTATACTGCTTCTCAGGTTGTTGTACTGGCATCCATATACTCGGCCTCTGCGGTGCTAAGTGCTACTGAGGTCTGCTTCCTGCTACACCAAGAAATCACTGCAGAGCCCAAATTGAAGCAACATCCGGAAGTACTCTTCGTGTTTGCAACACACCTGGCCCAATTTGAGTCAGAAAATCCTTGCAATGTCAAATCACATCTTGAAGCATATCTTAGACCATATCCCACAGTGCCACGTAAGTATCTGAGAACATGTTTTGCAATAACCTAGTGAATCTACCTCGGATTACTCATAAACTGACTAAGAGTATTCACAGCAAAACATATATCCGATTTGGTGTCCATTAAATACATCAGAGAGCAAATCAACTGGGGCTACATGGTGGGATAAATCATATTAGAATTTGAGGTAGATTCCTTCAGCTTCTTGAAATTTGCATCCATCGGAGTAGCCATGGACTTGCAGTCCAACATCCCGAATCTCTTCAAAATATCAATGGTGTATTTTCCTTGACTTAGGAACATTTCCTTCTGCCTCTGCCATACTTTTAATACCAAGAAGTAACGCATCAATTCGAGGTCCTTCATTTCAAACTCAGAGGCAAGCTTCTTCTTACACCATCCAATTAGTTTCTAATTTCCAGTGAAAAACAAGTCATCCACATGTATCATGGCTTTGACTGCCTACACAACTATTCTGTTCTTACTTCTTCCTTTCCGCAACCCCATTTTGTTGAGGGTTGTAGGGAACTGTGAGTTTCCTCTTGAATCCTGCTTCTTTGCAAAAATCATTGAATTATGTAGAGGTATATTCTCCACCATTGTCTGATCTCAAAATCTTAATCCTTCTTCTTGACAGATTCACGACTTGTACTTTGAATTCTTTGAACTTACTGAGTACTTCCTCGAATTCCTTGGTCTTGAGAAAGTATATCCATGTCTTTCGTGAGTGGTCATCAATAAATGTTACATAGTAGTTGTAACCACCCAATGAAGTAATAGTCATGGGTCTGCACAAGTCAGAGTGGACTAGATCAAAAATTCCCTTGGATCTGCTTTCACTTTTCAAAAAGGAACCCTCTACATATACCATCATGGTCTACATGAAGCATTGGTAGACCTGTCACCATGTTCATTAATGCTGAGAGAGCTTGATAGTTTAGATGAGCTTGTCTTATGTGCCATAGCTCATTAATGTTGGTGGAATCATGAACTATAGCTTGAGCTAGTAAAGTGCTCAAACGACACAAGCTCTCCTCCCTTACACTAATCACTTTTGTTGTGTTCATGCTAGAATTTTTGTGCCATGCAAGCACATTCCCATTTACAAATGTAACTCTATATCCCTTTCCCTCTAAGGAGGAGATGGAGACACGGTTTCTTTTCATACCAGGTACATAAAACACATCATTTAGATGTAGTAAGTCATTGGATTCTAACTGAAGAAAGGTACATCCAAATATTTTCACACTGTAGTTGGCATCATCTCCAAGTACAACATGAAGATGGGATTCTTTCTCAACAACTTTTGAAAGGTTCTATTTATAACCAGTCATATGTTTAGAAGCACCACTATTTATAAGCCATGTATCACTAGTAGTGGGAACATTCTATACGATTTTCATTTCTTTCTCTTGTGATGATGACCTTCTTCCACATCAGCTGCTGAGGATTTCCTATTTGGTGGTGGATCCGGGAATTCATTCGAGCAATGGATTGCTTTAGATTATAGAGATAATTGACAAAGTTGTGACGAGAATCGGTTTGCTATAATTTTAGGATGTCAGTGAAGGAGAGGTTGAGACTTCTTTTGTTGATTTTCTGAGCAGCATCGAGAGCCCTTCTCTTCGGAGAATGGGACCACCTGGTCTGGGACCACGGTGAAGACTCAACCCAGTGTTGAGTGACCATTCTGTTGAATGGTAGATATCTGGTCTGGGACCATGATATAAACCCAGATCTACCCTGGGTAGACTCAACCTTGTGTTGAGTAGACATCTGGTCCGAGACCACGATGTAGACCAGTCTGGGACTGGTAGACTCAACTTAGTTCTGAGTAGCCATTCTCTGGGAGAATGAAGACACTATAAGCCCTAGATTGGGTCCGAGCATGTGTGTGGCACTTTGACCCTTGATCTATGGGCTTGGTGTGCTTCTCCAAGGATTAGCTACCCTTGGTTAAGTTACCCTAATACTAGATCTAGGTGTCACATAGTGTGTGAGATAAAAGCATTAATAACTCTCATGGTTTATGATGATATACTTTTGAAATAAAAAAGTACCACAGGTAATGACCACAGGGGCACTTGGTAAAAGGGCAAAGTCAAAAGTTAAAGAAAAAAAAAGTACCTTTTTGGTAATAGTGAAAGTGTTAGGAAAAGAATAAAAATATTATTATTTTTATCTTTCTTAATCTTGTCCACCTAAAAGGACCACAGGTGGAAAACAAAATTAAAGGACTTCTTATAAAAGTCAAAGGAAAAAAATAAAAGTACATTTTTAGTAAAAGAGAAAGTGAAATTAGGAAAAGAATAAAAATATTATTATTTTTATTTTTCCTAATTAAAAAATGAGTTTTTATAAAAGTCCAAGGAAAAAATAAAAGTACATTTTTGGTAAAAGTGAAAGTGAAATTAGGAAAAGAATAAAAATATTATTATTTTTATTTTTCCTAATCTTGTCCACTTAGAGGTGAACAAAGGCTATAAAAGAAGATCAAGCCTTCTCATTTGTTACACACACTTTTGCTCTCACAGGAGAAGAAAACTATCTTATGTTCAAACCCTCAGCTAGGGTTTTATCAGCAAAGTCCATCTTTAGCATTTTTGCACAGCTATCTTCAGAATTCCATTTTTTGGGCAGTTTTCAGCAGTCTGATATTTTCATGCAGTTTTCAGCAGTCTGATATTTTTGGGCAGTTTTCAAACAGTCTGATATTTTCGGGCAGTTTTCAGCAAGCTGATATTTTCGAGCAGTTTTCAGACAGTCTGATATTTTCAGGCAGTTTTCAACAGTATGATATTTTCAGGCAGTTTTCAGCAGTCTGATATTTTCGGGCAGGAGAGAGAAAATCTCAGTTTTTTTTAGAAAGCCCTAAATTGGTAATTTTCTGTAATTCTGGAAATTGTGGGTAAAATTATCAGTCTAATTTTTACTGATGAATTTTACAGTTACTGTGGTCAAAATCCAGATCTGGATTTGAGGAACTTTTTGAAGAATTTCTTAAGCCATCTCATTTACGAGATGAGCTATTAATGCTTTCGGGGTTTTTGTCCTTTGAAGGTTTCCCCAGTGAAAAATATTGTGTCCATGTGTGCTGATGTGATGAATGTGTTTTTACTGCACTGCTGATCTATTTATGTTTATCTGCAAATTTTTAAAGTTTATGCTAATGCTGAAAATTCAACATCTTTTTGGGTAAAATTTATTTGCTGGATTTTTATCTATGGATCATACTCGTTAGGGTTTGAGAATTTTTGAAAACTCAGTCATCTCATTTTCAGACCACACCACAAGTTTGCTGATTCAAAAGTGCCACATTGGAAGGTCACCACCACATGTAGGGGTTTCATGGACTATGCAAGAGGGCTTCAAATTCATCATAAGTGTCATGGACTCCATCAAAATATCCTTCAACAAATGTTTCTTCAAGTGCAATGGGCTCCACAACCAAGGGCATCATTAAATGGTTCCAAGAAGCATGCCATCATCAACAAGGGAATCAAGGCACAATGCCTTCAACAAATGACCACATCATGGTTAATTTGTACCACTTAGTGCTCCCATGTCATCAACAACTTTTTCAACCTTTGTCATTAATGCCTTGACATCAATGACAAGTTGACAACCATGCTCAACATATTGTAGACTTGATTTTTCACCCATCTATTTCTTCATGTTTCTGTAATTTTCAGCAATAGTATGTCTTGCTGATTTGATATAGGTTAAGGCTGAAAATGTTAAGTAGTTTAACATTAATATTGAAAAAGACAGGGCAGATTTGCTGTTGTATTTACAGCTGTCATAAAATGAATTTAAGATATGTTTTATGCATGATAGGATTGCTCTAGAGGACTGGAACTTGTTAGCATACTTTGATATCATTTCTCTTGAATTGCCTACTGGAATGGGGTTGTTAAGAGGTGAAATATTGTCCGTAGTTGATGCTGTTTTATTTATATTTCATGACATCCCTAAGGCTAAAAATTTGTAAGGTTAAGATCCAGGGATCCTCTAGGTAAGAGGTGAAATGTATGTTGTGCATAAAAAGTCAAAGAACACGGAAATTTCTACAATCTGGCCTTCTTCTTTGTCAAAAGCTCCTCCTTAAACTCTGATCTGATTGATCATTTCAAGGCTGATTTTCATCATGCTGTACAAAACTTTATGGTGCTACCAATTCAAGCAGATGTTTGTCCTACTGTGGAAGTGTTTCTAGCTAATTTTCTTCGTTCAATTCTTGTAGATGTCTTCTGATCTCACGTTGTCCCTCGAAGCTTACCTTTTCTGCTCCACTTTCTTGCACACTATCTCCCATATCTTCAAAATTGTCTTGGTTGAAGATTACATCAGGGCTATGCACAATCCTATGTTCAGAGGGAATCTATAGCCTATAGACCTTGATTCCATTTATATACCCAAGAAAGACACTAAATAGACATTGGCTCCTATTTCTTTATATTCTTCTTTGGAATGTGCATGTATGCCTCACATGCAAACACCATTAGTTTTCCAACATAAGGCTAGCTCCCACTCCATAGCTCTTTCACACTTTTGTCGCCTAAGGCAGAAGAGGGAGACAAATTCAATAGATAGCTGGCTGTTGCAATTGCCTCTGCCCAAAACCACATTTTAATATTTTATTAGGCATCATACTCCTTGCTCTCCCTAAGAGAGTCAAATTCGTCGTTTTAGCAATGCCATTAAGTTGAGGACTGTGTGGAGTAGGTTTCTGCTTTGCAATACCATGCATTTGGCAGAACTGGTCAAACTCTTTGGAACGATATTCTTCCCTGTTATTACTTCTTAGGGCCTTTACCTTTTTTTTTGTTTGTATTATGCATTGCATCCAAAAGTTAAAAGTACAGTGAGGTGCTTCAATAAAAGGAGAAGAAGAAATGCAAGGGATGCAAGAGATGTATCCCAACATCACTATGAAACACAACTTTTAACATTAATCTAAAGTGAATTCCAATGGGGAAAAACAACCAAGTTCCTCGGGGCGACACACATTTCTAAAAGGTGTGGCTGCCTCTACAGTTCTGTGACTATAAGTGACGTCACTCTGACAGAATTGAAGCAAATCTCATCAGCAGTACATAAAACCCTCAAATAAACAGGATCAGATATTGTTCATTCGACCCTCTTTTCATTCCAAGACAAAATTGTTTATGTAAAGAGATCCAATACAAGGTGACAGAGACAATATATCATGTTCAGAGTTAAAAGAAGTTTTGATAGGTGACAGTATACATCATGTGCCACGTTGCATCTCTTCTTAATCAATCTGAGTAACAATGAGTGGGGTTTCATGGGGCTTTGGATATTTTACAAAATAATCTCAAATTTTGCTGAGTGGGGTTTTATGATTGAATACTTTTGTGTTATGCATGGTCTGGCGAGCGTGAGCAACGAGTTTACCAGTGCCTTTGTTTCTCAGTTCCACAGCTACTGTAGAAAGGCCTCCCTTATGACCCACAACCCTTGCATCGATCTCAATTTCATCCTGATACAACCAAACTTAACTACTAATTACATCGAAGGGGAAAATATTTATGGGCAAGCCAGGAATAAAACTGAGAAGGGTCTTACGTGGACTCTGACTGGAGAAATATATGAAACGTTGTAATCAACGGAGACCTTCAAGGCGAGACCACATGATACGATAGCAGCTCCGCAAACATTGTCTACAAGAGTCATCAGAGCGGGTGCGCGCCAATACCCACTTTCCTCCTACAAATAATAACAACAAAAATGGATTCAAGAGGGCGAAAAAATGGACATGAGAATATAAAAAGAGGCCTATAGAGAGTTGAACATACAACCAGACGGGGAGGTACTGTGAAGGTGCAGATCAGTCGACCTTGCGTTATCTGCTGAATTTGGATTCCTCTGAGAACAAAAGTTTCGAAAAAATTGGTGATGTTCGAGTGATCCAGCGAAGAAAGAGTTGGTGTTGGTAGTGTTGTATTTTGGAGAGATTGCAGCCAAAGTGTGGCACTTTTGCAGGGATCCTCCATCACAGCTACCTGCACCTGAAACCTTGTGTTGAATCCTACACTCCACCGCTTTTGGGTCGGTGATCAAATTTGCAATCAAATTTGCAAATTGGATAACTCGCAATGTCTCATATCGCCCATCGCGTGACCAATTAATGGCAAAAGTGTGAAAAATGGCCATATCTTTCACCTTAAAAACAGAGGCGATGACGTGAAAATTGATCATAATGACATGACAACGATGGGTTGTCATTCTATAGGGATTAAATTTTATTTCTCTCCGAATAATCTAGAGATTTGGTTTCATCATTAGTTCATACAAGTTGTTTCAAATTTTATTTCTTAACGAAAAATCTACAAAATTGAATAGTATTAATGATTGTCACTTACCTAGGCATCGTGGGAAAGAAGACGTTAATTAAGAAGTTAATAAAAAAAATTAGAAATATATTTTAACATGTTTAAATTTTTTTAATCTTTTAGTTTTAGTTAATTCAATAAAGTGAAATTTATTTATTTAATATATGCATAGTAGATTCTCACTTATCTAGGCATCATGGGAGAGAAAAAAAAGTTAATAAAAAAATTAGAAATATATTTTAATATGTTTGAAATTTTTTTTAATTAAAGCCAAGTGAACTTTATTTTTTGTGGACTCGGAGTTCATAAAAGTATAA
Source organism: Pseudotsuga menziesii (assembly GCA_001517045.1). NCBI lineage: Eukaryota > Viridiplantae > Streptophyta > Pinopsida > Pinales > Pinaceae > Pseudotsuga > Pseudotsuga menziesii. Next base: position 161,807 of record LPNX010189928.1, read on the forward strand.
TAATGTTAATCAGTGTTTTAGGATATGGAGTTTACCTCTTACCATATTTAAGTAGTTGTATAGTAGTTCAGAAGTCAAGTTTTTACATAGTATTCGGTTAGAAATTTATTAGTCTTTAATGGGTGTTCTAGTGGCTTCCCATAGAAGAGCGTAGATTGTATCTATGTAAAGTGAAACATAGAGCACAGAGAAAAAAAAGAACATAACAAAATAAAAAATAAAAAATGTTGAAGAGCCCAAGCTCTGTAAAAATAAAGAATCTAAATAAAGTTTGAATAACTATGCATCAGCTGCCCTCTTTTGTTATGATAATATATTAATCTATAACTTTTATATCAAATTTAATTCATGCTACACACCTTCTACACTTTTTACTCATGTGAATGTTTTTAACATTTATCTTTTCTAAATAGATCAAGATCCTTCGACATTTTACCTATATGAAGTTCTATTACTGCGAAATAACTTTGCACCAAAGTCTCATATAATAATTGGTTTATAAAAGTTTTCTTAAATAATTGTCCCAATAAATATAATCCCTTAATAGTGTGGGTATGTCAGAAGCTCTCTATTATGTCTTTGTACAACAAAATTAAGATTTTGCATCGCAGTGAATCATGTATTTTACTTCGCAATAAATAACTTTTAATATATTGTAAATTTGTCCAAGTGAAAGTCCGTCAAAATGAAGGTTCGTGAAAGGTCTATCGAAGTAAAACTTATGTAGAACTGGGGTCTCCAGAAGTGGGTGTGTCGAAGCTCAGGTAAAACAAATATTTACCGCGCAATTCAAGTTAAGTGATTTTAACTGCACAATTTTTTTCCTAGAACTGGTATGGTTCAAGATGAACAATACCTCTGTTTTATATGAAGGTGATTTTTTAAAGAATTAAAAAAATGGCTTCCACATTTGGTGTATGAAGACATGTCTGCAAACTCCGATTTTTACAGGCAAGCATTATGAATATTGGTCCCTGGCCATGAAGGCTCTATTCAAAGGTCAAGATGTAGGGGAGATAGTCGAAAATGTCTATGCAGAATCAACATACTGGCTACATGTTCAATGTAAATACAACAAAATACTTTCCTCAAGCTGTGTATACATGTTTCACAATCACGTTCATGAAAAAAAAAATGGAGATATGCAATACCCATCACACTATAAAACTATTGATTAGTGTGATGTCTGCGAACTTGAATGGTGAGATAATAGAGCAAACACTCAACTAGGTCGAAGAGATGAGCATAGGACAAAGTACTCATCTTTCAGAAACATTGTATGGCAATCGTAGCATTGTAGAAAACCTAGGATACAAAGAACATGGAGTTCTGCAGATATGCAATACCCATCACACTATAAAACTATTGATTAGTGTGATGTCTGCGAACTTGAATGGTGAGATAATAGAGCAAAGTACTCATCTTTCAGAAACATTGTATGGCATTCATAGCATTGTAGAAAACCTAGGATACAAAGAACATGGAGTTCTATCGTTAATTTACTAAAGCAATCATTCAACATACTTCCAAGAAACAAATTCTCTGAGAATAAAAGAGATTTAGATTCAATTGTTCGGAGACCCGTGTCCATAAGACATAACAAGAATGGAAGAAAGATTTACATTCTTCAAATAATTTAGTGACCAATACACATCAAGTTAACACTTTTTAATACCATCATGAAACCACAACACATTTCAATGCTCACATAGATATGACACTAATGATATAATTTTTTATTGACACATTGTGCCTAGCGGGAATATGAAGAGTTAGGCATTCTATAGATACATCCATGGAATGGATACTTAACTAGTAGTAGGTCATAAAGTATGAAACAACAATATCAACTATTTGGCATTGGTATTCATGAAAATGGTTACATTGAACAATGATTAACTAACCAACCAACTTGTTAATAAGCTAGACTCACAACCACATCCCTAAACTACAGCAAGAGGTGGAATAGACAAAGGGCCAAATATATATATGCACATACCAATGATTTATCTAAGTGGCCAATTCAACCATAAGCCCACAATAAATTAGTATTGTTGACAACAAAAGCATAATCTGAACATAAAAAGGGCACATATAAACCACCAAGATTCATTCTTGTGATGGTTAAAAATATTCCATTGGTAGAATTTCACTCACAACGATTTGGATATGATTATTGGCATTACCAGCCACGTGTCGTGGTTTAAACTTTAAACAATGTAGCAATCATTCCCACTATGTAAATTCACATTTAAACCCAATGAGAATGAAGAAGTAACAGTACTGGAAATTGCATTTGTATAATACACAAAATTAAGCTTAAAGAACGCAAAATTTCAGGCAAGCTAACTAAAATGTCATGGCTGTAGATTGATCTCATATCATAGTAGTTCGAAGCATGATAATGCATATTGATGAAATACCAAACCCATTCTACCTTAGCTGGAAATTGCAACAAGAATAACCTTGATATATGGCCGAAAATTTCATTAAAATGCAATGCAATTTCAAAGTCGAAGATGTTTTGTATGGCTGAAAATTACATTAGCATAGAAAGAGATTTCAAATTTGAAGATGTAGGACAAATAGATCCATGGATGGGCACTTTGTTGCCAAAACTAATTTCATTATTTTATGACATTATCTTGAATTTTTTTTCTTCATTTCGATTTTAACCAAAGGCTTTATATTTTGAGTTTTACTGATCACTTTCATGGCTTCCCTCCACACTTTCCAGCACTCTCTTGTTCTAAATTATGGTGCATTTTCATTTATTTTAATGCTCAATCACTTGCCCAAGTTCTCGTCATTTTTTTATGGTTATTGTATTTGGGATTGTCATGTTTGAAAGATGGGAAAACATTTCTTTCAATGGGCTGAAATTTACCTTTGCCTAGATTGTGGTAGAAGCATTATGTCAAACACATTGTGAGCAGCTCAAACATACGTTCATCCTTGGGTTGCGCTAAAATTAAATCAATAAGCACTTGAAATCTATGAAGTCAAATGGAAACAATCTTAGTGGAGAACTTTCCACATACACATGGTCGAAAAGAAAGATGAATTCAAGAGAGAGTGTAATTGACCATCAACATCATTGTCATGCATCCCCATTATGAATTGAATACCCATCGAACAAGAATCGTTTTGGTTGAGAAATTTGTTTGAACACTTAGCATCAGTCGAGGAAAATAATGGAAAATTCTATTTAACCATTATATAGAAGGCCCAAATGAATATCATTTTACGTCTCTAATTGATTTCGGTTGCTAAAGGAATAAATGATAACAGTAAAGATCATAAGAATGAAAGAAAAACAAAAGAAGAGTTCCACCCATAATTTACAGCCATTAAGACAAATATTGAGATGCCATCAAATCATTTTGTAAAAGAGAAATTCATCCCACAATTTACAATCATTAAAACCAGGTATTACACAACAACATTGAGGCCCAACCAAATACCCTCATGCAATTATTGTAGAAAACTGAGTTTTACTGCTTGCTGGTTTAAATGAACATTTAGTGTATTTCACTTCAGCCGGTTTTGCATAGGCTTGAAGCTATTTAAAAAAAAAAATTCTGAACAATTTTAAACACACAGTAAACTGCTAACAGGCTGAAATAAACATTTGGACAGTCACACCATAAATTAATACTCAGAGATTTTTGGCTAATAAGCCCTGGAAAAACCCACAAGGGGAAAACCAGTCAGTGAGAGAGAGAGATTTATTATTTTCCTCAGCAAAAATATAGGACAGAAATACAGTGAAAATACTACTTATCTCCACCACAGATTTTATCTCAAAATCTGGAAACTTGTGCCCAGCAAACAGCAGCCGTACACCCTCGATTTCCGTGCCAATAAATTGCAGACCGTACACTGTCTCGATTTCCGTACCAGCTATTAAATGCACCGTACTGTCTCGATATTCGTGCCAGCAATAAATGCAGGCCGTACTTCCTCGAACTCTGTGCTGAATAAAAGCTGTTTACTCCCTCGAAAACTGTGCTGTAATAAATGCAGACGTACAGCCAAACTAACAGGCCGTACTCCCTCGAAGTCTGTGCCAATAAATGCAGCCGTACTGTGTTTAATGCAGGCCGTACACTCTTCTCGAAATCTGTGCCAGCATTAAAGCTTCAATACTCCTCGATTTCTGTGCATGAATTCTTCTTGGAAAATGTGCCAAACCCCAGCACGTCCTCTAGCTCTCTCAGCTCTTCTCTCTTCACCTGAAAAATGAAAAGTAAATGCCCTTTTGCCTCCCTCAGCCTTTTTGAGTAACCCTAAGTGAGTTTCTAATCCGATGGTGGAAAAGAGATCTAATCCAACGAATGAGAATCAATGAGAGTAAAAATCCCTTTTATTTAATTCACATAAATAAAATTACTCACTCACTTAAATTTATCAAAAAGTGACTTTATGTTTATAAAGTCTCATTAAGTGACATTTAATGTGAGGGTCACCTTTTTCCCTCTTAAAGTGACTTAGGCAAAATAAAGTCACCTAGGGAACATCTGCCTAGGTACAAAAACTAACACTCCCTCTTACCGAGGAAGGTGTTCCGTACCACTCCCAACTTATCTCTGAAGAAGACAAACTTTCCCCTCCCCAAAGACTTCGTCAGGATATCTGCAACCTGCTCATCAGTGGATACATACCGAAGCTCAACTGCCCCTCTCTAAACGTAGTCTCGAATGAAATGGTATCTGATCTCTATGTGCTTTGACCTGTCATGGAACACTGGATTCTCAAAGAGCTGAATGCAACTTTGATTGTCACAGTAGATCACCGTAGGCCTAAGCTCCTGATCAAACAAATCTACCAAAAGCTTGCGAAGCCACAGTGCTTCACAAGTAGCCTGACTGGCTGCAATATACTCAGCCTCAGCAGAACTCAATGCAACGGACCTCTGTTTCCGACTGAACCACGACACTGCTGTCGAGCCCAAACTGAAACAACAACCGAAAGTGCTCTTTCGATCCCGCATGCAACCTGCCCAGTCTGAATCTGTAAACCCAACCAAGCCAACTCCATCCGAACCCCTGTAGTCCAGACCATAGTCCACTGTCCCTGCAAGATACCTTAATATGTGCTTTGCGGCTGTCCAGTGCACACTCCTAGGCTCAACCATGAACTGGCTAAGAGTGTTCACCGCAAAACACAAGTCTGGCCTGGTGTTGACCAGATACATCAACGACCCAATAAGCTGACGATATATAGTGGGATCCACCAACTTGCCCTCGGAAGCATGGAGTTGCTTCCAGTTGGTGATCATAGGTGTACTCATTGTTAGGATTATTAATCCTCCCTTGTCCAAATTTGGTCATATGTCTAAATCGGGAGTCCATCCAGTCTATTTATAGTCATTAGCACCATTGATTAAACTTAACCTAATTGGGGCACATGTTTCAGTTACCAAAGTGTGGGGA
>LPNX010189932.1:11664-36085 GCA_001517045.1 Pseudotsuga menziesii
TTGTTTTAATTCTGAAATAATAGGTTGGTTTGTTTCATTGGGTAGGTATCAAGCATCATCAGATGATATAAGAGTATACTCTGCACTTGGCAAGGCACCTGAGTCCCAGTACATCAATGCCTCTCGTTGGTACAAGCACATCAGTGCCCTACTAGCCCCAAGGTACCCCTTTAACTAGTATTGTCTGTTTATACAATTTTTGTTCTTTTCAGCAATGGATTTGGCTAAAGTAGTTTTTCCACTAGCAGTATTTCTGGGGAAGGCATTGGTGTTCAAGTCCAAGGGGAGAGTCAGTCATCAAAGGTGAGTATATGTTTGATCTCGTAGGGTTATTTTTCGGTGTTATTTTTCAGTGACTGAGCAATCACAGATAAAAGCCAACACAACCATACCTAGCCACAAAAAATGGTTTTTTCCAGAAAGGCTTTGCGATTACTCCCAAATTCATATGAATTCACCCATAGGAAGAGAACTCATAGCCACAGATTTAGTTAGCCAACACAAAATCTAAAACAAATTATATTTACAAGAGAACAACTATCTGTTTTGGCAACCCAAAATGGTCATTTCTCTGCTAACTAAACCATGAGTACTCTGTCCTTTATCCACATGAATAGTTGATGGATCACCCCACACACACTCATGATGTAGAATGCACCTCTCTTCTCTTGGAGCAACTATTTTACCAAAACTGCTCAGGACCTCCATCCAGCCTCATCCTTTTGAAAATCATGCCATATTGGGTGTTGTAAACCACTAGAAGATGGCATAACAAGTTAGCACTCCATTGAAATGGTTTACTGTAGAATCAACCTACCTGTTCCCATTGGCAGCATTAAAAGCATATTTCTATGCAGCTTTCTTGTGTTGTCTATAATGGCATATGTACATATATTGTATATCGATGTGTTATATGTGTTGGGAAGAAATTGATTTGGTTCCAAATAGACAGACTTCGAGACCACTTTTGGATAGAGGCATTTCATTGCACATACAAAGCAGAGGGGATCAACCAAAGATTGTTTATTGAAGATGGTGGTTACTTGTGACAAAACATCCATTTCTGGATCAACTTTAAGAATCTTAGGTTGCCCCATTTTCCCATTGTATACTAGATGGCGAGACCTACAAAACAAGAATAGTATGATTCCAGAATCTTGGCTTCTGCAAGGTAATTTTGAGTTGGTGCATAATATAGTTAGACCAAGTTGAAATAGAAACAATTTTAAGGAAGCCCTGGCTAGCGCATGAATTGAACTGTAGATTACTTCGAGCACAAATTTCCTGTTGGTAAATAAACTGCAAATAAGATAGTTTATTTTATTTTCAAAAGAACAAAATTTATAAATTACCCCTCTCTATGAGCACTCGAGTTGCTCTAAACTACTGCAGGTTTATAATTGCCCACACAATACGTAGTAGAATCAATTGGAATAAAAATAAGCAGTGATTAATTTGTATTTCAGTATCAATCAAGAACAGAGTGTATGCTCCTTTATAGCAAACTTAGAAATGAAAATATATTTGACAGGCACCAAATTGCCGAGGACGTAATATGACAGGCACCAAAAACTTGAAAACGTCACCAGACATACCTGGCCAGACATGTTCGATGCTCAAAAACCTCAACGCCTCAGATAAACCCTCAACGCCTGTAGCAGATTGTCAAAAACCTCAACGCCTCAGATAAACCCTTGTATGCTGATTTAGGACCACGGGTGCTCTGAATCTGCCTCCAAGTGTTCTGTTCCTGAATTTGGGTGGCCTGACGAAATTGTGAGGAGATGCAAGGCGGTAAATGGCCTGGTATAGATGAATCACCTGTAAAGAGATTTGTTGCTTTGAGAAGGCTATTTGTTTCCCTAAACTGGTCGTGGATGCAAAGTGGTATGTTGTGCTACAAGATCATATTATGAAGTCGTTAAAAAATAGGTGATGCATAGAATATGATACTACTTGGAAGGATTAGGTTATGTAAATTGAAGCAAAAACATTGGATTATATGATAGGAGGAGCTTATGTAAATTGAACAAAAAAACAAAAAAACCTTGGATTATATAGGAGGAGCTTATGTAAATTGAACCAAAACCTTGGATTACATGATAGTAGTTGGAAGGAGGAGGTCTTGTAAATTGAACAAGAAACCTTGGGTTATATTAAGGGGTTGGAAATGAATAAGGGTAAGAAGGATGGAATGATACAAGGACTAAGAGATAAGAACCCTAGGTACATGGTTGTGGAGTAGGGTTGGGAGGGAGACTATGGAGGGAAAGGAATTTTTGGAGACGCAGATGTTGAACTTCACTTGATTAAGAGCTAGAATAATTGGCGGTGGCTAACTTAAAAGATTTGTCATTTTTCTAGATAGTATATGAATCATGGTGAGCATTATAGAGATCCCTGCATTGTTGTTGGTATGGGAGGTCAAGGATCAATTCGGGGCAATCAAGTGGAGATACAATATAATTGAAGGTATTCTTGAAGGGGACAATGGTAAAGGTTAGAAAACCTCATTGATTGATTAGTTAGCTAGGACAATGTTGTTGTACACAATTGATATTATATGGCTATGAGGTTCTATTGGTTTTCATTGTCAAGTATGATAATGTCTATTTGATCTTTGATTTGTTAGTTATGAGTGTAAAGGAATTTATGAGATGAATTGGAGTTATCATGGGTGTGAATAAGGAGGGATGTATGTATTGTGTTAGGGTTTGATAAGTAAAGAACATTGGGATATATTGGAGGGGAGGGATATTTGGGTAGGTCTTTAGATTTTGAGTAATACTAATTGATTAAAATTGCTTGAAAGGTGTCTTGACATTTGAGAAAATTACAATCTACAACAAAATGGGTGTGTGTTTGATGTAAGTGACACCATTAATTTCGACTAGTAGTAGAAGGGTTAGGAAATTTAGGGCTTAGAGAATGAGTATGATAAGTTAGTGGGCTAATAAGAGTACATCATGAGGGATAAATTTGGTAGGAGAGTTAATGTGCCTAGAGGGTGGGAAGTCATGGAACTTTTGAACTTTGCATTCAACAACATTAGTGTGAAGAAAATATCGTTAAGGTCTTCGTTTTTATAGAACTCTTAGACGGAAAACATTGACTTTTGCGCCCTGGGTCAACTAAAAAGCCAAAAAATGTGAATGCCCTAAGTCATCTTCACATTTTCATCGCTATAGCGATGGAGCTCCATCGATACAGCGACGTTGAAGGAGGAAGGTGTCGATATAGCGACAGTCGTGATTACCTTCATCGATACAGCGACGAGTAAGCGTCGATACAGCGACGGCAAGTTCATTTTGCTTCCGATTTTACACCAAAATGTATGAAACGTGGAAAACCTCCATGGAAAAATCCGCGCTTTTGTATTAGTGATTTTAGACTCTTATTTGCCTTTTGGCCTTCGTTTCTTGGCATGGGATCATTTATATTTAACATACTATTCACCTTGCTCTTTTCCATGGGTCCTCTGTTGTCACCCCTTAGAACATTTTAAGTGTGAAGTGGATGGAGCCGCAACATAGTATTCCGGCCTCTTTGAATCTAGTTTATTTCACAGGGGTTAAGAAGGACTTCAATGCACACCAAGCTATTTGAGAAAACTACTAAACTGGAAGAATTTCTTTCAGATAAACAGCAACACACGGTCTGATACCCAAACGCTTATCAATCCCAAAAATTTTGGATGTTCTCCATGCAACCGCAGGTTCGCTCCCCTTATTTAAATCAATAAAACTTAAACTAAAACAAACTGAAAAACATGACTCAAAAGACAGCCAAACAGCTTATTTATATACAAGGCAGAAGAACTCAAATAAACTCAAGAAAAATAAGGTTTGAGAACCAAACCATTTACTGGCAAGTTCTCTTCCCACCCCTGTAGATCCTGCAACTTATAAGTAGAAGGGCCAAGTTTTGCTGCGACCTGAAAAGGGCCTACCCAAAACTGTTGGAATTTAGTATGCTTTCCCTTCTCATCATGGGGATGATCCCATTTGAGAACTAAGTCTCCCACTTCAAAGTCTTTTCTTCCAACTTTATGCTTGTCGAACCATCTCTTTACTACTTCCTGTTGTTGCTTAAAGCGTTCTCTGGCCTTAGTCCTAGCCTCCTCTACTTTCAGGAGATTGCATATCCTCATCTATAAAACTTCATTCTCCGACCCACTAGACTCTTGAGCTAAAATAGAAGACGGTAGCATGATGTTGGGGGGAAGAATGGCTTCTTTACCATACACAAGGGTATACGGTGACACTCCTATTGCAGACTTTGGGGTGACTCTATCAGCGCAAAGGGCGTTTGGTAGTGCTGAGTGCCAACTCCTCTAGTTTTCTATGACAGTCTTCTTTAGAATTCTAATCATATTTTTGTTAGAGGATTCAGCCAGGCCATTTCCTTGTGGATAGTAGTTAGCAGAATAATGCAATTTTATCCCTTTATCATGAGCAAAAGTAGTTAATTTAATTGATGAGAAGTACTTAGCATTATCAAAAACTAACGAAATTGGAACTCCAAACCTGGTCATGATATGATCTTGTAGGAAGTTGATGACCTCGTCTTCATTTATCTTGCACAGCGAGTAAAATAATCAGTCACGGTCATAATGTATTTGTGTTGGAGGGAAGAATTCGGTTTTATTTCTCCAATAATATCCAACCCCCATTGCTCGAATGGCTCAGTGATCATCACAGGCTTTAGGGGTGTTGCTGCTTTAGGTTGTCTCCTACCGCACCTTTGGCAAATATCACATTTCCTGACATGTGCGTGTGCATCTTTGAAGAGTGTAGGACAATAGTAACCGGCTCTGAGGATTTTGTGGGCTGTAGTATCTCCTAAATAATGTCCCCCAGCAGGCCCGTCATGCAAATCTGTCATTACTTTTTTAGCATCTTCCTTTTCTAAGCATCTCAGAAGAACTCCGTCATAATTTTTTCTGAATAATACTCCTTCAACAATTTGATAGGAAGCTGATCTAAGATGCAGTGCTCTTCTTTACTTAGAATTCCAATGTTCTGGCAGTAGCCCGGCCTGTAGGTAATGTACGAGGTCTCTATAGCAAGACTCAGGAGCTGTAAACAAAGGACATATATCCATTAAATGTAATTCGGCCTCATCCTCCCAGGCTTGCTCTTCATTGTTCCCACTTTCAGTCATCAATTTGCACAACCCTTGTCCTTTAACTATAGAGGCTGGTTTGAATTCTAGGTCGTACTCTTGAAGCGTTGTAACCCAGTTGCCCCTTCTTTCTCCTAACTCCTTCTATATAAGAAGGGACCTTACAGCTAGGTATGGGACTATTACTTTGGTTCGATATTTTAAAATATAAGGCCTGAATTGCTTAACTGCTTTGAACACTACATAAGCTTACTTATCAATGGCTGGGTAATTTAATTCAGCCCCTTGTAGACCAATGCTCATGAAGGATATTGGGAATTCATCCCCCCCATATTCCCTTTGCGTAAGCATAGCTGCTAGCGAATCATCGGATGAAAAGGTATACAAAATAAAATCTTTATCGAAATCAGGGCTCTTCAGGGAGGGTGCATGTGCAACAACAGTTTTAATTTTGCTGAAAGCATCTTTCTCAATCTTAGTCCACTTGAACTGTGCATTTTGTTTCACCATCTACTACAGCGGCTTAACAATCTGGGTGAAATCAGGGACAAATCTTCGCACGAAGTTTATAGTTCCCATAAAAGATTGCATACCTTTTTTATTATGGGGCAAGGGGATTTTTTTAACAGCCTTAATTCTTTCTGGATCTATATAAATTCCTGTCTTTGAAACTATGTGACCCAGCAACTTGCCCTCTGTGACAGCGAACACACACTTCTTAGAATTGAGGGAGATGCCATACTTTCGACAACGTTCAAAAATCTTCCTTAAGTGAAATGAGTGCTCTTTTCTTCTCTTCGAGAATATCGTAATATCGTCAAGGTATACTACAGCACTTCGGCCAATCAATCCTCGGAAATCTATGTCCATAGCTCTCTAAAACGTTACTCCAGCATTTATAAGCCCAAAAGGCATCCTTCTATAGGAAAAGGTACCCCATTTGGTCCTAAACGTTGTCTTCAATCTGTCTTCCTCGGCCACTAATACTTGATTGTAGCCATAGAAACCGTCTAATAACGAAAACAATTCAGAACCAGAGACCATTTGCAGCAATTTCTCCATGGGCGGCACAGGGTAGTTGTCTTTATCGGAGGCGCGGTTTAGATTTCTAAAATCCACGCATAATCTGATTTCTCCCGATTTTTTCCTTACTGGCACCAGATTTGATACCCACTCAGAGTGTCTGACTTTAAAAATTATTCTAGCATCCAATAATTTCTTAACTTCACTCTGAATCAGTGGTTCCAGCTTTGGATGCATTTTTCTCAAAGGCTGCTGATACGGCTTGACTCCAGCTTTGATGGGAACAATATGTTTGATGATGCTGTTGTCATATGTTTTTAAATCTTCGTACGTCCAAGCAAAGACATCTTTATATTGTTTGAACAGACTAACGAACTTATCCCTTTCTGATGGTGAACAACATTTGCCAAGATTCACAAATTTCGGACTCGTCTCAGTCCCTAGATTTATCATCTCGAACTATAGAGATGAGCTGTGATTCTTTACGTTGGCCGGTCTTCTGAACTTTTCATTTAAATCGAACATTCTTTCTAACGTTCTGACTCCTTTAGGGATGAAATTATCATACTTCATCTCGGCCTGATGTTCTTCATCATTAATAATTGCACCTTTAAATACTTCGTCATTTGTCAAACATTCTATAATCTGTTTATCATCATCGAACACTCGTAGGTTGGTGATCATATTAGGTACTGAGGGCCTGAAAAGCAATTCAACAGAGCATCGATTATTAGTAGGTACCAGCCTGGTGGCTGATGTGGCCAATAGATCAGCTGCTGCATTTTTAAGTCTTGGAATTGAAATAATATTGAATGCATCAAAACATTTAAGTAGATCCCATACCTCATTTTGATAGGCCTTTAAGTGAGGAGAAACACAATGTATTTGATTGTGGATTTGTTTCACAGTAATTTCAGAGTCTCCAAAAACTTTTAGATTTCTTACCTTTAATTCAATCGCTTTCCTTAAGCCCTGCACCAGCTCTTCATACTCTGCTGTATTATTCATACATTCAAACTCTAATCTAAAAGAAAGAAAATGTTTATTCTTCTGGGGATCAATCAGGACACAGCCGGCCCCTGATCCTTCTAGTGTCTTAGAGCCATCAAAAAACAAATTCCAGAAATCACTAACTACTGAATGTGAATCTACTCCTATTGCTAAATTTACTATGTTACAGTCAATCTCATCAACCTGTGAGAAACGAAGGAGATCAGGATGAGTGTCAGATGTGTTGTTGGCTTTCTCAGTTTGGTAATTTCCTGGTTCTAATTTGATAAAATAATTTCCCAATACAGAATCCACTGGTTCATTCTTCTCCTCCAGTTGAGTAACATTGTACTTCATGTGAGGCTCCCTTAAAATCTTAATCTGGTTCGGACTTCCTTTGTATGGTAACCACAGATGTGACCAATCAGAGGCGAAATATCCATTAAGTTTGGCCGACCAATATCTGCTCAGGACAAGACCGTAAGCGTCAGGTATATCAGCCACCATGATATTAATCACTTGGCATACTTTATCATTTTATGCCAGACAGATTAGGACATCTTCCATCTCACCAATTACCTTTACATCTGTCCTATCCAACTGAACAACTCTCCATGTGGATGGCTTAGGCTGCCCATTGATCCTTTTACAAACTGATATCGGCATGACATTAACAGTCGCCCCTGAGTCTACCAAGCAATTATGTACATTGTAGTTAAAGATTTCAAAAGTAAGGAGAAAAGGTGGATGCGTGTTCTTGGACTTACCTCCACTGCTGGTTTCTCCAATTTCTTCCTCTTCTTCTGGTTGATTATCAGTTGGCATTCTCTCATCTAATGCTTCAAGGGCTCTCAACAGTCTTTCCTTTTGTTGCGGCACTTTACACATCTCAAATAGTGGAACATTCGCCTTTATCTTCTTTAAATCCTCCACGATGTCATAATCCATCTGTTGTTCAATGGGATGAAGCCTATTAGCATTCTCCTTATCTTCATTTGGCTTGGCCGTTGTATCATTCTGTCTAGGATTTTGGCTAGTAATAGTGAATTCTGGAATTTTATCAGCCAAGGATTTATTTTGAAATTTCTTCTTAACATTTCTCTGGAACCTCTTAATCTTTGGGACTATCAGACTGTCTTCTTTAACCGTCCCTTGGATCCTTGTTTTTACGTTGGTTTCCATGACTTCCTTGTACCCCTGAGTCTTTTCCTCTTCAGCATCAAATAAGGAGACAGAATTCCATAAAGCCATGGTTTCCTCTTCCTGTTCTTTAGTAGAAGTAGAAGCAGAATTCTCTTTCCTTTCTTCCTCTCCTTCTTCTGTTAATATAGAATCCAACAGTTGATTCACGACCAACTTCATCGAGTTTATCCATTGAGGAAAATTCTTTTCAGAATGTGGCTATTGGTGGAAAGTGAAAAAATTGTCCATGCCTACTTCTGTTAAATTCATAGATGCAGTATTGTGAGGAGGAGGTTGAGACTGATTGTTATCCTCTCTTTTCTTATAATAGGGTTTATAGAACTTTTGTGTTCCCTTCTCTTTCTCCAAATCTATGATTTTGTTGGAAAGCTTCTGCATCATTTTGGCCATATTTTCAAGATCTGGCGATTTCTCTTCTTTGGGCTTAGTGAACAATAAGGCTTTCCTTCCCGCCCCTTTCTCTCCTGAATGTTCGGGATAATCTTCAATACTCTCTCTTTTAGCTTCCACTACTTCTACTTCTTCATAGGTTTCTACGAAGGTAGGCTTAGCCCTACCTTTGGCAAACATGGCCAAATCAGGGCCTAAAGCTAATGTATAATATTCAATCAATACCTTGTCTGAAGGTTTGTCAGCATCGGAGAAATTATTGATGTATGCAGCAAATATTTGAGTAAAACTATGCACCTTCTCCTTTCTCTCTTTCTTCAAGGTGCATAGTCCTTTCATGAGAGCTGCATGAGTCTTTTGAAATACATACTTACTCCTGAAAATTCTCTCAAAGGTATCCCAATTAGGGATAGAGTTAGCAGGCAACCCAAAATACCATGACGCTGTAGCTCCTTTAAGGGTATGCGGAAACAGTCTGCAAACTACATCCTCATACTCTCTAGCCCTCAACCCTTCTATCACCAAGTAAAAACTCTGCAGATGATCATCTACTAGTATCTTCTCATTGGGGTCGAATTTAGGCAACATATTTTCAAAGGATTGAGGTAAATCGTGTAGCGGAGGCGTTAGATTTAAAGGCGATCTGGCTCTCCATGTAGGTGGTGGATTCGGTGGGTTGGGTGGTTGGTTTGCGTTTACACCGGCCATGAGTCTGGATGGAGAGTGCAGGGGTGAGAAAACTGGAGTGTGAGCAAGAGAACTGTAAGGGGTATCCAGGCCTTCTTGGTTCAAAGGTAATACAACCTCCTGTAAAGTTGTTTCTACAAGTTCCTCCCAGTCTCCAACCAACATTGAATCTTCTGCTATAGGAAGATCTTTCTAGTTATATTCTCTTCTAGGCAATTCAGGAACAATTGCCAATCCTCCAATCTTCTTCACATATGCCCTGGTGTGTCTTCTTAGGTCATTAACAACTTCGTTGCCAACAGAATATAGATGTTCTCTATTCTCTTCTTCCGGAATTGGATTATGGAACCCACTGCTTTCAGAATTGTTACCGGTGGAAAAGTCTCGGGAAAACGGGTTTCCTCGGCAAACCATGCACTGGAGGCCCTCCTTCTAGCGCCAAAACTGTTGAGGCCTAGAAATTCGCAGGCAGCAACAATAAGGGATTCTCCCCAATCAACGTTCCCAACTAGCCTGTTGACTGTTTGGTATAGGGAATCCGTCCGGTTTGCGGTCTGGCTACCGTAGGTCAAGTAACAAAACAAAGGTTTTACCGTTCACGGCCCGGTCCACCGAGTTTTTGTATTTTTTGACTTTAGTATGATATGCAAATGCCTAATTAACCATGCAGGGTGATAAAGACACAAGGAGCGGTCACAATGTGATGCGCAGGTTCTTACCTATCGTCTTAAACTCACAAGCATCTAAATCACATAAACAACAAGAAATTAAAACCAACTACCTAACCTATCGCTAGCGAGCAAGATTATCATTCGTTAGTGAGTAATGTATTTCGCACATGCATAATGAAAATTTACAGATAGCTGATACTTCTTTCAATACACATGAACAGTTTAAAGATATTTCAACAACCAGATAGCCAATTGTCTATGAATGACCTCCATTACTCACAGTGGAAAACATCACAAAATGAACTGAAGAACATTCAAACAGGAACATAGGTTCAAGAAATTAGAACGCTCTCACAGTTAATGAAACATAGCTGAAAACGAAATAGTTCCCCTTCAACATTGCTCATTTAATCACATTGATACATTCCACATTGTACTTTCTCTGACCGGCAAAATTGCAGTTTCTGATTGTAAAACGAAATAGTTCCTCTTACAAGCAAATGGTTTACAAATTTTTCCACGGAAAAATCCCCTTCTAAGTTCTAACTTTCAAGTATTTAAACTACAGCAAGCGATCATTTGGGCTGCCCCCAAACATGTGACCTTCCAGTTCTTCCAACGCTCCATATTCTTCTATGTTGTCTGTATGCACTCATGAACCTTTTGGTAACTGACAGAAATTTAGGTTCGTGCCTTTAGCATTATTGACTTTACCTTCTGCTTCGATGGCCCTTTTAGCGAGCCAGTCGATTTCGTTTCGATCTTTGCCAAACTGCTCCTGCGCATGAGTTCCTTACGTCCACCTGCAAATAATCCCTGTGTATTATTCATTGGTACCGCATTATAAAACAGAGCAGCATATTATACAAACTGAAACGGTTCTTCCACAAGAAATGGCCAGGTGTACAACGACAGAAGTCGGAAGGATACTGACGTCGGAAGCCAAAGGCTTTGCCTAGCCGCAACGGCGGAAGAGGAAAAGGCTATAGCCTCCGATCCAATGCTGTGAGCGGGAAAACTCAATCGGAAATTGGAAGAAAATAATATCGGAAGCTAAAAGACTTTCCTAGCCGCAACGATGGAAAAGAAAACGCTAGGGACATGCGACGCGGGTGGGAAAAGCTCAATCAGATATCGAAGGACCCTGACATCGGAAGTCAAATGTCTTTCCCAGCCGCAACGGTGGAAAAGAAATGACTACGGGCAAGCGATTACAGAGCTAACACACATAGGCAGTCGGAACGCTTCGTGCTTCGGGTGAAGTGATTTGGGAGCCGCAACGGCGGAAAAGGGAAGACTACGTCTTCCGATCGAACAAGATTGATGCCCGATCAAACAGAAAAATTAAGTGTTCAAAAAAACTGTCAGAGACACAGCAACGATTAAAAACCTTGCTTTACTTTCGAAACAGTGGCTTCAAAGGACAAAGACCATATTTATCATTTGCTAGTAAACCAGCCCAAATCTGTGACTAATCACGAAATTCAAACACGGCAACTTATGAGACAGGTTGACAATCCACCTTCAAAAATCATTTGAAAATAAAGCACACCCAAAGTTCAAGGATCTAGCGATGAAAACAAAATTAAAATATGAGGGGGCCACAAATTAAGAAATTTGGGGAGAACAGTTGCAGCTGCAACAGGGACTTAATGATCATAGTTAGGCAATCTCGCAGTGACTTCAGGAGAATCAAGATAAGGCCCATTTACCTAGGTACATGGAAAGCAGAAGCAATCTACTAAATGTCATCAATGTTGTTTCAAATTATTCTCATGCCGTCATGATTATTTTCCCAACTCAACCAGAGAACGGAATGATCTTCCTAGGTTTACAAA
The DNA here is from genome assembly GCA_001517045.1 of Pseudotsuga menziesii. NCBI lineage: Eukaryota > Viridiplantae > Streptophyta > Pinopsida > Pinales > Pinaceae > Pseudotsuga > Pseudotsuga menziesii. The sequence continues at coordinate 23,591 of LPNX010189932.1, forward strand.
TAGACTTAAAAAAGATGAGAGAAGTCTGAATTTGAAAGTGGAATATCTAGTTTCCGATACCGAAAATCGAAAAAGACTCTACTGGACTCGACGGTTCGGCTTCGGGTTCAAGATTTTATATTTGAAATTTACGTAAAGATTTCATATGCCTAAAATAGTTATTTTATTTATTTTCAGTTATAAATCCATTCAAATGGAAAATATATCATTATTTTATTTTCGTAATTATAAATTAATTTAAATTTCCTGAATAACGACAATCATTTGCACATCCCATGACACATAAGGATCAGGATTTTGGTGCATGAAGAGTATTGCAAATTATTATATTAATTTTATATATATATATGTGTGTGTGTGTATCTGTGTGGGGGGCGGGGGGACGAGCTCCCATTTAGAACACAATGAAATCCAATTAAATAACTTTAAAAGGTCTTAAAAAATAAGAGTTTAATTTAATTTTATTATTTTATTTATATTTAATATATATATGAATATGAATATGAGGGTGAGGGCACAGCTCCTCCTTAAAACATTTCATGCGCAAAAAGCATTGTCATAAATCAATAAATGGATTTATGAAAATGCTTTTGAAAAGCATTGTCACCATGATAACTTTTATCTCAGCAAGTCGAGTGTTACCTACTTGGCATTTCCCTTCAGACTTTGAAAGTTGTTGCAGTCTTTTAATTTTATTTGGATATTCTACGAGCCTCGAGAACTGTTGGCACAGGTCATTATTTTCAACGATCTCCAGGATCCCGTCTATGGCTTCTCTAAGAGCCTTGGAAGGAACCTCCATCGATCCGAAGTTTGATTTTGCATTTTCTCGAAAAGAAGAATGAAGGGCCATATATCCTTGGGATTTGGCTCAATCATGTCCCCAATGCAGGCTTGAATATGGGTGAGAAAAGCAGACCCGTTGAATACTCCATATATTTTATTTGTATCATGCCTATCTCCGAGAGATCTAATACCATAATTGATGACACTTTTCAATGATAGAGAATGACTATCCACTATCTGTCTCAGTCTATGAAACACTTCAGGGGCACTGAGATGAGCAATGATATGCATTGTTGGAATCATAGCCTCATCTTCCAACCATCTCTTGATTTCTGCTAGAGATAGAAATACAAACCTGGCGAAAAACGATGTTCATGTGAAGGTCCAAGATTGTTCTTGAACTGTGATTCCAGATGGGTGGTGTTGTTTCTTCTCCGCGATCAGGAAATATCTAAGGAATTCCTTCCTGAAGGTGACGGGGGATTTCTGTAGTTCCTGCAACCTCTCGGATGGCAATTGTGTGGATACCTTCTCTTAGACATGGAGATTTCCCTCGAATACACTCAATAGAGAGAGAGATATGTTTGGCATAGTAGATTTTTAAAAATAGGTGGAAGGTTTTAATTGGGGCGAGCAACAAGGAATCTTTCAAAATCCTAACATCTTTGAAACCATTTCTACTAGTCCCCTTTGCAGTACCTGCTGCCCAGCCACAACAACCAGTTTTGGAATCCATTAGAATAGATCAGGTTTCGGCTACAATTCCACTGCCAATTCCTTTTGGGATCCATGATAATCCGAATTCGTAGCAAGGGCAAACTGCAAGGTCTAGAGAGGAGTATACTGAGCAAAACCCAAGAAATATACAAAAGCAAATGAATACAGAGATTGATTAGAGAAGTTCCCGTGGAAGAAGAGCATTAGCGAAGCCCATCATGAGCATTGTTTTCCAAATGGAAAACTGAAACAGAAAAAGCATGAAATTGCGGATAACCTATTTTCTAAGTCAAGGAGTCACTTCCGCAATTCAATCAAAACTGGAAATAGGAAATTAATTCTTACAGCCAAAAGACACAAATTTTGAGAACTATATCATTGCTTAGAATCATGAACATAAGTTTAATTATTTTATGACTTGTTTTAGATAACTATTATTTTATGACTTGTTTTAGATAACTATAAAGCAAACGTTTTTTTGGTAAATAGATATTTTCACTAAAATAATTTTAAATAGATTAATATTTTTACTAAAATGATTTTAAAGAATATTAAATGAATTCAATATAAATATGTTTTATTATTATTTTGAATGAATTTACTTATTTATATAAATAAAAATTGTGAAATTCTTTAATTTTAAAGAAAAATTGTTTTGTTCTTCAATTTTATTGAGATTTATGGTTTTTTAAATTTTAATATAACTTATTGTTTAATTATTTTAAAGTTTAGAAATGGAATATTTATTTGTTAATATTTTTTAAATGATAAATATAATATCTATATAACCCTATATATATAACCATAAATGGGTGATATATATAATGCAAAGGAACTAAAAGAATATGTGTTCCTTACACTGGTTATTGTTTAACATCATGCTCAGTAACCCTGAATGTATAAATATATGTGAACGGGTTCAGTGCCGTCAACGTGAACACATACATGAATAAGCAAGGTATAAATAAAAGTTAAGCAGTGTCCTAATTGTTAAAGAAAAGAATGGAGCAACAGAAACAGTACGGGCAGATGATTGCCTTCTCATTATTCAGAGTTGTTTAAATAAGAAGTAGAAAACAAAAATACTGTGGGTGAATACCACAGGTAGGTAAATATCGTGGGTTACTTAACTCGCTAACTCAACTAAGGGTGAGATTACTCTCTTCAACACACCCCCTTAATCTCACCTGGCAGTACATCATCAGCACTCTCTATGCCTAAGTGCTCTCCCTAATATACAAATGCAGATGTTCCCAATGGTTTGGTGAACATGTCAGCTAACTGCTCCTTAGAGCCACAAAACAGTAAAGAAAATTGTTTTTCATTGACTAACTCACGAATGAAGTGATAGCGAGTGTCAATGTGTTTGTTTTTTCTATGAAATACATTATGTTTAAACAAACTGTATTGTAGAGTTATTATCACAGAAAATAGAAGTGGGATCTTTCGTAGTGTGTCCCATATCTTTCAGCGGCCTTCTTAGACAAGCTGCATGGCAAGTTGCTGTGGTGGCTGCTACATATTCTTCTTCTGCAGAAGACATGCTCACAATGGGTTGTTTCTGAGATGCCGAAGAGATCAGATTTGTACCCAAATGGAAAGAATAACTAGATGTGCTTTTCCTATCATCAAGACTACCTGCAAAATCACTGTCAGTGTACCCTGTAAGAGTACTGTGTGGTGTATGAGTGTACCAGAGGCCATATCCAAGTGTGCCTGCAACATATCTCAGTATTCTTTTCCAACGTTCCGATGAGAGTCATTGGGAGTCTCCATAAATCTGGATATAAGACTAACAGCATACATCAAATCAGGTTTAGTTGCAGTCAAATACATTAAACTGCCTACCATTTGTTTATGGAGAGTATTGTTTACTTCTAGTTCATCACCATTATTGGTTAACTTGGTGCCAAGAGCTATAGGGTTTTCTACTGGTTTACATTTATCCATTCTGAATCTTTGCAAAATATCAATAGCATACTTATGCCGGCAGATAAAAATACCTTTATCAGTTTGAGTAACTTCCAGGCCAAGGAAGTACTTCATCAGTCCTAGATCAGTCATTTCAAATTCTTTTTTCATGACTGTCCTGAAATCTTCAAGCATCAAATTACGAGTGTAAGTCATGTCATCAACATAAAGACATATGTACCTTTCTCTGTTTTGACATACAGAGTGGGCTCATTGTTGCTTCTATTGAAACCATTGTTGATGAGGTAGGAATCAATCCTACTGTACCAAGCTCGTGGAGCTTGTTTTAGACCATACAAGTACTTTTTGAGCCTATACACTTTGTCTTCATGACCCTTGACAGTATAACCAGGTGGCTGGTCTACATAAGCTTATTCTTCAAGAATGCCATTAAGAATGCCAGATTTCACATCCATTTGATACACAGGCCATTGATTTTGTGCTGCAATGGAAAGTACAGCTCTGATGGTATCCATCCTTGCTATAGGAGAAAAGGTTTCATCATAATCTATACCATACTTCTGTGCATAACCTTTGGCAACCAACCTTGCCTTGTTCTTTTCAAGTTCTCCTTTTTCATTCAATTTGATCTTATAGACCCATTTGACTCCAATACTGGTTTTGTTTGCAGGGATGTCAACAAGATCCCAAGTCTGATTTATCTCAATTGCATCAATCTCTTCATTCATGGCTTTTACCCACTGTGCATCCTTCACTACTTCATTAAAAGATGTGGGTTGACAGGAGAAGAGAGCAAATTGAAGTTGCTCATCTAGAATCAGAGTTTGTTCATATAACTCTCTCAAGCTCTTGGTTTTTTGATTCTGTGGTGGACCATCTGCTGCATCGTCTTGCTGCTGTACTTCCCATCTTGGAAGTCTGATAGGTAGATCTGGGTGATATGAGTGATCTTCATGTTGTATGTCTGAAGGATCACTCTAGCATTTGTCTTCAATGAACTTTACGTCTCTGCTCACCACAAATTGCTTGGTGACAGGATTATATAGCTTGTATGCCTTGTGTTGTTCACTATAACCAGTGAAAATGTAGCGCTCACTTTTCTTGTCTAAATTTCTTCTGATTTCATCAGGTATATGCGCAAAGGCAACAAAACCAAATATTCTAAGATGTGAGACACTAGTCTTAGTGCCACTCCGTGCTTCTTCAAGAATCTTGTCTTGGATAGTTACTATGGGTGATCTGTTGAGCAAGTAGACTGAACATCGAACAGCTTCAGCCCAATACTCATTTGACAGCTTCTTGTGTGACAGCATGCTACGGGCCATGTTCATGATGGTCCGGTTCTTTCGTTCAGCAAATCCATTCTGCTGTGGAGTTTATCTGGTGGTGAACTGTCTCTCGATGCCATGTTGCTTACAAAAGTCTAAAAACTCATGTGAATCATGTTCACCTCCACCATCTGACCTGATCATTTTAATGGAATTTCCAGACTGCTTCTCAGTGAGAGCCTTGAACTCCTTAAACTTGGAGAAGGTCTCTCATTTGTGCCTGAGAAAATAAATCCATGTTTTTATGCTAAAATCATCAATAAAGGTCAGAAAATAAAAACTGCCTCCTATGGATTGGGTTTGCATGGGTCCACAGAGGTCTGTATGAACTAACTCAAGTTACTCTTTGGCTCGAGATGTAGAAGTGGGAAAATTGTCCCTATGATGTTTACCAGTGATACAATCCTCATAGGTGTTGGATTGTTAATGAATAACCGGTAATCCTTTCACCATTGACTGTTTGTGCAAGAGACTGAGACTCTTGAAGGGAAGATGACTGAATCTACAATGCCATAACCAAGATTCATCTTGACTGGAAACTGTATGAGCTACATGATGTAGAAGGTTGGCACTCCTAAGACTAAGAGGAAATATTCTATTCTTGTTCATTTCAGCTTTGGCTATGAGTCTCTTACTGGGAATTGCTACGCTTTTTATTCTGGTGTTGTTTCTTCTCCGCGATCAAGAAATATCTAAGGAATTCCTTCCTGAAGGTGACGGGGGATTTCTTAGTTCCTGCAACCTCTCGGATGGCAATTGTGTGGATACCTTCTCTTAGACATGGAGATTTCCCTCGAATACACTCAAAATATATATATAGAGAGAGAGAGATGTTTGGCATAGTAGATTTTTTAAAATAGGTGGAAGGTTTTAATTGGGGCGAGCAACAAGGAATCTTTCAAAATCATAACATCTTTGAAACCATTTCTACTAGTCCCCTATGCAGCACCTGCGGCCCAGCCACAACAACCAGTTTTGGAATCCATTAGAATAGATCAGGTTTCGGCTACAATTCCACTGCCAATTCCTTTTGGGATCCATGATAATCCGAATTCGTAGCAAGGGCAAACTGCAAGGTCTAGAGAAGAGTATACTGAGCAAAACCAAAGAAATATACAAAAGCAAATGAATACAGAGATTGATTAGAGAAGTTCCCGTGGAAGAAGAGCATTAGCGAAGCCCATCATGAGCATTGTTTTCCAAATGGAAAACTGAAACAGAAAAAGCATGAAATTGGCGACAACCTATTTTCTAAGTCAAGGAGTCACTTCCGCAATTCAATCAAAACTGGAAATAGGAAATTAATTCTTACAGCCAAAAGACACAAATTTTGAGAACTATATCATTGCCTAGAATCATGAACATAAGTTTAATTATTTTATGACTTGTTTTAGATAACTATAAAGCAAAGGTTTTTTTGGTAAATAGATATTTTCACTAAAATAATTTTAAATAGATTAATATTTTTACTAAAATGATTTTAAAGAATATTAAATGAATTCAATATAAATATGTTTTATTATTATTTTGAATGAATTTGCTTATTTATATAAATAAAAATTGTGAAACTCTTTAATTTTAAAGAAAAATTGTTTTGTTCTTCAATTTTATTGAGAGTTATGGTTTTTTAATTTTTAATATAACTTATTGTTTAATTATTTTAAAGTTCAGAAATGGAATATTTATTTGTTAATATTTTTTAAATGATAAATATAATATCTATATAACCCTATATATATAGCCATAAATGGGTGATATATATAATGCAAAGGAACTAAAAGAATATGCGTTCCTTACACTGGTTATTGTTTAACATCATGCTCAGTAACCGTGAAAGTATAAATATATGCGAACGGGTTCAGTGTCGTCAACCTGAACACATACATGAATAAGCAAGGTATAAATAAAAGTTAAGCAGTGTCCTAATTGTTAAAGAAAAGAATGGAGCAACAGAAACAGTACGGGCAGATGATTGCCTTCTCATTATTCAGAGCTGTTTAAATAAGAAGTAGAAAACAAAAATACTGTGGGTAAATACCACAGGTAGGTAAATACCGTGGGTTACCTAACTCGCTAACTCAACTACGGGTGAGATTACTCTCTTCAACACACCCCCTTAATCTCACCTGGCAGTACATCATCAGCACTCTCTATGCCTAAGTGCTCTCCCGGATATACAAATGCAGATGTTCCCAATGGTTTGGTGAACATGTCAGCTAACTGCTCCTTAGAGCCACAAAACAGTAAAGAAATTTGTTTTTCATTGACTAACTCACGAATGAAGTGATAGCGAGTGTCAATGTGTTTGTTTTTTCTATGAAATACATTATGTTTAGCCAACTGTATTGTAGAGTTATTATCACAGAAAATAGAAGTGGGATCTTTCGGAGTGTGTCCCATATCTTTCAGCGGCCTTCTTAGCCAAGCTGCATGGCAAGTTGCTTTGGTGGCTGCTACATATTCTTCTTCTGCAGAAGACATGCTCACAATGGGCTGTTTCTGCGATGCCCAAGAGATCATATTTGTACCCAAATGGAAAGAATAACTAGATGTGCTTTTCCTATCATCAAGACTACCTGCAAATCACTGTCAGTGTACCCTGTAAGAGTACGGTGTGGTGTATGAGTGTACCAGAGGCCATATCCAAGTGTTCCTGCAACATATCTCAGTATTCTTTTCCAACGTTCTGATGAGAGTCTTTGGGAGTCTCCATAAATCTAGATATAAGACTAACAGCATACATCAAATCAGGTTTAGTTGCAGTCAAATACATTAAACTGCCTACCATTTGTTTATGGAGAGTATTGTTTACTTCTAGTTCATCACCATTCTTGGTTAACTTGGTGCCAAGAGCTATAGGGGTTTCTACTGGTTTACATTTATCCATTCTGAATCTTTGCAAAATATCAATAGCATACTTATGCCAGCAGATAAAAATACCTTTATCAGTTTGAGTAACTTCCATGCCAAGGAAGTACTTCATCAGTCCTAGATCAGTCATTTCAAATTCTTTTTTCATGACTATCCTGAAATCTTCAAGCATCAAATTACGAGTGTAAGTCATGTCATCAACATAAAGACATATGTACCTTGCTCTATTTTGACATATAGAGTGGGCTCATTGTTGCTTCTGTTGAAACCATTGTTGATGAAGTAGGAATCAATCCTACTGTACCAAGCTTGTGGAGCTTGTTTTAGACCATACAAGGACTTTTTGAGCCTATACACCTTGTCTTCATGACCCTTGACAGTATAACCAGGTGGCTGGTCTACATAAACTTATTCTTCAAGAATGCAATTAAGAATCCCAGATTTCACATCCATTTGATACACAGGCCATTGATTTTTGTGCTGCAATGGAAAGTACAGCTCTGATGGTATCCATCCTTGCTATAAGAGCAAAGGTTTCATCATAATCTATACCATACTTCTGTGCAGAACCTTTGGCAACCAACCTTGCCTTGTTCTTTTCAAGTTCTCCTTTTTCATTCAATTTGGTCTTATAGACCCATTTGACTCCAATACTGGTTTTGTTTGCAGGGATGTCAACAAGATCCCAAGTCTGATTTATCTCAATTGCATCAATCTCTTCATTCATGGCTTTTACCCACTGTGCATCCTTCACTACTTCATTAAAAGATGTGGGTTGACAGGAGAAGAGAGAAAATTGAAGTTGCTCGTCTAGAATCAAAGTTTGTTCATATAACTCTCTCAAGCTCTTGGTTTTCTGATTCTGTGGTGGACCATCTACTGCATCGTCTTGTTGCTGTACTTCCCATCTTGGAATTCTGATAGGTAGATCTGGCTGATATGAGTGATCTTCATGTTGTATGTCTGAAGGATCACTCTAGCATTTGTCTTCAATGAACTTTACATCTCTGCTCACCATAAACTGCTTGGTGACAGGATTATATAGCTTGTATGCCTTGTGTTGTTCACTATAACCAGTGAAAATGTAGCGCTCACTTTTCTTGTCTAACTTTCTTCTGATTTCATCAGGTATATGCGCAAAGGCAACAAAACCAAAGATTCTAAGATGTGAGACACTAGTCTTAGTGCCACTCCGTGCTTCTTCAAGAATCTTGTCTTGGACAGTTACTGTGGGTGATCTATTGAGCAAGTAGACTGAACATCCAATAGCTTCAGCCCAATACTCATTTGACAGCTTCTTATGTGACAGCATGCTACGGGCCATGTTCATGATGGTCCGGTTCTTTCGTTCAGCAAATCCATTCTGCTGTGGAGTTTATCTGGTGGTGAACTGTCTCTGGATGCCATGCTGCTTACAAAAGTTTGAAAACTCATGTGAATCATGTTCACCTCCACCATCTGACCTGATCATTTTAATGGACTTTCCAGACTGCTTCTTAGTGAGAGCCTTGAACTCCTTAAACTTGGAGAAGGTCTCTCATTTGTGCCTGAGAAAATAAATCCATGTTTTTATGCTAAAATCAACAATAAAGGTCAGAAAATAAAAACTGCCTCCTATGGATTGGGTTTGCATGGGTCCACAGAGGTCTGTATGAACTAACTCAAGTTACTCTTTGGCTCGAGATGTAGAAGTGGGAAAATTGTCCCTATGATGTTTACCAGTGATACAATCCTCATAGGTGTTGGATTGTTTATGAATAACCGGTAATCCTTTCACCATTGACTGTTTGTGCAGGAGACTGAGACTCTTGAAGGGAAGATGACTGAATCTACAATGCCATGACCAAGATTCATCTTGAGTGGAAACTGTATGAGCTACATGATGTAGAAGGTTGGCACTCCTAAGACTAAGAGGAAATATTCTATTCTTGTTCATTTCAGCTTTGGCTATGAGTCTCTTACTGGGAGGTTTATCATAGATAGCACAATATGTATCATGAAACCTAACATCATACTTATTCTGAAGCAAATGACCTATACTGATCAAATTTACAGTCAAATGAGGTACATAAAACACCTCATGAATGGACATTTTTTCATTTTGATTACTAAGTACAGGAACAATACCTTTTCCTTTTGTTGGAATGAGAGAGTCATCTCCTAGCTTGATATTCGTGACAATAGAGGAATCTAGACTAGAGAATAATGACTTACTACCTGTAATGTGATTGCTGCAACCGCTATCTAGTAGCCATAGATCTGAGTTGCAGTGTTCTTCAGTTGCTTGATGATAAGACAAAAACATCACCTCTTACGAGCCTTCTTCTTCTTTGGAGACATTGGCTCTGCTGTTGTTCTGGTTATCGTTCTAGTCTGCTTGCTTCTTTCTGCATTCTCGTTCATAGTGCCCATCCTTCTTACAGTAGTTAAACTGAACATTGGACTTATTGGTCCATCTCTTGCCTCTTCCCCTCTGACCTTGAGGGTTGTGAGACTGTTCTGAATGCTCTGAGTGTTCATGATTGTGACTGGTTCTGTCTTCTGTAGATTGAGACCATCGGCCTCTTCTTCCTCTACCTCGTCCTCCTCTACCTCGACCTCTGTGGAGGGAAGCCTGGGTGTTGAATGCATTGGTCAACAATTCTCCTTCTTGAGTGACTCGCACTTCATGAGATAGAAGAGATCCAGTCAATTCTTCTAGGGTGAACTTAGACAGATCTTTTGCTTCTTCTATGGCAGTCACTACCATAGCAAATTTCTTGGTGAGACACTGAAGAATATTTTGAACAACGATCTTTTGTTCTACCGGTTCACCATAGGTTTGGAATTGGGTCACAAGACCTGAGACCCTAGTCTTGAATTGATCCATAGATTCTGACTCGTTCATCTTCAAACTTTCAAATTGAAGGCATAGGGTTTGCGGTCTTACCGTTTTAATGTGATTGGTTCCCTTGTAAGCCGATGCAAGTAGATTCCAAGCCTGATGTGCACTGGTAGCACCTGAGATCTGTGGGAAAATGGACTCTTCAATGCAACTTTGGATTAGCCATTTGGCTATGAGATCTTGGATTGAGCGAGCTTTGAATGACACATGCCCTAATAACAAGGAGGGCGCGTCTAGGGTTAATACAAAGGATCAAAATTATTAAAATGTCAATAGAGAATGGTAACAATGACCTAGAGCAATCTCATATAGACTGAATTTATTGGGTTAAATGCAGATCTAGGTTTTGATGCAGAGCTGGACCATAAAAGGTGTACACCCAATGCAAGCGGTAGGCAATTGTGGATCCCAGTGTGACGGTCCATTAAGAACTCGAGGACGTTGCTATGTGACTGTGCCTGCATCCAGCAAGTTCTTCATGTTTAGCAGATTATCCGTGCACTCGGAGCTAGAGGTCAGCGTCTAAGAGTTAGTTGCGCAAATTGTATAGGGTAGATGCATCTATCTAAAAAGCGTTCTTAGGGAGGCCACCTTATTGATTGTTATGACTGCGATTATAACCTTCTTTCTTTACAATGCCCATGAGCACTGTATAATGTCCATGGAACATAACCCATAAATTGCCAATGTTAAACATGAACGCCATAACACCCATATAACGCCCAAAACTGTTGCTTCTATGCTCATATGTAGCTGGAAAGTGCTAGATTTTGTTCATGCGCAGCTGGAAATATATATGCAGCAAGCTATTTTGTTCACGTATACATGCCCAAAATCATGGCGGTAGAGAAAATGTGGAGTCCTCTACCGCACAGACCCAGCAAAGATGTGGTCGTGGCTGCTGCAACGACGAGTATATGTTGCTCTAATATTAAGATCAGATATCGTTCCAATAATGATATAAAGGTTGCGATTGTAGCAGTGCACATAGATCAGCTAGTATCACAAAGCTTACACACGGTGGCCAAGAGAGAATGGATTAATGATTCGATGTATTGAAAAGGATGTCAATTCCATCCCCAAACCCTGCTACCCCGTGAGGGATAACTGCTGGTCGGGATGGCGTATCATACCCCGAGAGGGATAACTGGAAATGGAAGTGAACTGGAAATGGAAGTGGACCTCTAACGTGAACTGCAACTGCAAATACAACTGGACCTCTGACACGAACTACAACTGGACCTCTAACGCGAACTGCAACTGCAAATGCAACTGGACCACACGAACTGCAACTGGACCTCTAACGCGAACTGCAACTGCAACTGCAACTGGACTTCTAACGTGAACTGCAACTGGACCTCTAACGCGAACTGCAACTGCAACTGGAATCTAACAGAAACACAAATTGGAACTCGTTCAGTTAGAATGTAAATCTGTGCAGGCATCTATGTAGGCTGAAATAAAGAAGTTGTTATGCAACAACTTGTCGATCAGTGCGAGCTGGTTTGACATGTGGATGGCAAAGGCGTGGGATCACTAGCACAAGAACTCCAGTTGTACTGGATAATGGCCACACAAACTTCACAAAATTAACATGCCATTTAACCAAACGCGCATTTGTTAAGTAACTAATTAAACAATAACCCATCCTAACGACAAAATCAGACGAAGATGAAAATGATCCATACTCTACACTTGTCAAGTCATCGTGAATCTTGATGATCCACTCTATCAAGTCCAAATCCCAAAATATGGGATATGTACGCCTATCAACATAAATATATGAAGTTTGACAGAATGGTAAAACAAATGATTAACTTAAGTTCTTAGATCTTTTCACCCTTTGAAATGAACATTTTCTTCTAAGAATAAACCACAATTTATAAGAATTCAAGTTCATGTGAAAATTTGATTTTCACTTAACCAAGTTACAGAAATAATTATCCTTCTCACAACTCATAAAATTCAAATACTTCT
>LPNX010189946.1:0-12069 GCA_001517045.1 Pseudotsuga menziesii
TATGATCCTTTTCCCAAGGTGACCTGTTACAGGACTGTTCAAAACAATGAAGTTGTACGGCATGCCACGTGTCACTGGTTCATCTTCTGAGTCTGATATTTAGACCACCGAAATTAAAGTCCGTGCCCTTTCTGGAACATCTTTAGGAATTCCATTTGGACCTCTGTAGCCCAAGATATTGCAATTATCCCCAGGTGTTCGGTTTATTGATGAATTTTGGAAGAGGCTGGAACCCTAGAGACTAGAGCTAAAACTGATACTAAGAACGAGAAACATACTAATACTCAGAATGAGGAATTTATACTGCGGATTGTGCATATCGTACCAGGGCTGTAATAATTAGTTGAATATCTTTTATGCTAGAGACTAGAGCTAAAACTGATACTAAGAACGAGAAACATACTGATACTCAGAATGAGGGTGTTTTTTGCATGGGATTCATTTAGATTAGTGATTTAGAATTGAGAATTCATCTTGTTTTGATGGCCTTAATTATATAACCAGAAAACATGTCTTCTGAAACAAATTTTGAGTAAGTTTCATAGTGCTGGACAAATAGGAGAACTGAGCATTTCATCTTTAAAAATATAGAAACCAATACTTCAACAAATTTTAGCTGGCTCACAAATTTCAAGCAAAAAGCATGTAAAATCTGTTTCTACTCAGACGTCAACCCTCCTTGGACTTTATTATGCTTGAACAACAACAACAATTGATGTCTGATTATATCAATGTACGTTGATGGAGCGTTGGCATTCAGAATAGGGTTAGAAGTATGTATCCAACAGAAGATAATTTTTTGATTCTAAACTTGGTATTACTACCAAAGTGGATCAATGAAGCACATGAGGTGAAACCCCATTGTTAGAGAATAGAATTCTTATTTTAACTAGATTTATTTTTTAGAAAATAACATTCCATTTTCTGTGCAAGCGATGGAGTAGAAGCAAATACATTTCCATTTGTCCCTATCATTATTAACCGGCATGCTAACCCTAAGAAGTGTTCAAGAAGGAGACAAATGACCTCGACTCTTTGACCTGAATGTTTGGTTGTTAATAGGATTCATTCCATGTGATTAGAAACCCTAACCATAATAGCATTGGCTTGGGCATTTCTTTTACTTGACTTTTAAGTTTCTAAAAATAGAGTTGCATAGAAAAACTAAGACTCTTGGCCTATTTTTAATCCAGGTGACTTCAAAGCTGTCCAGAGCAGGTGATATATGCATTTGATAAGAAATATAGGACTGCAAACTAGATAAAATGAATGGGATCAATTCCAGTGTTATTATTCGACCTATAGTTAGCAAAGAGTTCCACTCCACTTCAGAGCATAGAGAGGCTTTTCAGGCTTACTTTCATCCTAGCCCGCTGACCTTAAAAATGCTCACCTAACCCTAACCTTGCTCAATATTCCAACCCCAACCTAGAAAAATATCCTAACCCTAGGCTCTTCTCCATAGTCTCTCTTGAGCTCCCAGGATTGTAATCGATCCGATTATTTAGATCCATTTCTTTTGAGGTTTTTTTGGGGGGAAAAGAGTATAACCAATTATTTATATAAACAATGAATGTAACCCTCAAATATTTGTATGGTGGCGTAGGATAGTTCAAATTGGATACTACATCCTACAGAACTTCCCTGGTGTCTGGATAAAATCATGCCATATGTTGGATCGACATCTGCAATATTGGAATATGCACCATTCTTACCACCAGCTCCTTGATCATCCCCAGGCATTCGACCCTCGTGGAATCAAATGAGTACAATTATTTGAGATGATATTCTAGAATTCTAATCTACACATTAGTCACTTTTTTACCTAACATATTAAAGATGCAATTCAGAGCATAGAGAGGCTTTTCGGGCTTACTTTCATTTTATCTCGTTGACCTTATAAATTGAAGTCCATTCCATCATGCACCAATGTCTGTACCATGTCAGACATATCTAATCCTTTGTATCGACGTTATCATGACTTGAATTAAGTTCCATATGGTGTACTGAATATGGAACCCAAGACAATGAATAGCCTTCTTCTAAATTGTATTTTAAATTCGTAATCTCAAACAAACCATGTAAAAAGTAGATAGTGGTCAGCAAGTTTCCACAATACAAACTATTCAAGCACTTTTGTTGTCTTGTGGGCGCCACAATTCTCTTATAAATGAAAACAAAAAAGAAAATATAATTATTAAAGTTATGAAAACAATGGCTATGCTAGAAACAAAATAACAAGGATGTTTGCATGTCATCCCACATTAAAAGGAAATTGGTTGAGAATACATTTTACAACATGGTGGATACGTTTTCAAATTACCATCTGGCCTGTTAGAGAGGCAAACTCATGGAAATTAAAATGATTTTGTCATCTAAGAAATTTAATCAAGTAATGGAAACTATAGCCACAAATAAATAATAAATCTGTTTGGCTGGTGTTATATATATATATATATGAAAACAAAGTTAACCATCACTATACTTCAAATTATATTTTATCCATGTATTCACGCAACACTTACATAAATACAAACTAACTCAACCACAATAGTGCTACATAAAATTTGCATATAACAAACATCAACGCACAACCCTCAGCTTCCTGCTACCAACTTTTTTCTACAGTCTTTTACAATTATATATGAAGAGAAGCATTTCCATGAACTTCATTATCCAAGGCCTTTATTGAGGAAAATAAGTTCAGTCCTTTTATACCATGATAAAATAGAGAAGAATAAACGTATAGAAAGATTGAAACACTACAATCTGAACTTAGAAATTAAAAGCCACACAAACTATATGGTGAAAGGCAAAATGCTTCAATCCAAACTCATTATCTAGAAATATACATATTTCTTTTGGAGCAAATGCAGGTAGAAAGGTTACAAAGAAACATAGATCGATATAACCCTTTCAACCTGGAATGTATTAACCAGCGGTGCTTTTTCAACGTATTGTCTACAGAACAATGATATGAAAGGAAAACAAATAACTTAGCTGTAAACAAATAATACCTTTCTTGTTTTGCCAAGATGTGAATGATGTCTTACCCGAATGAAGTTGAAGGAGATTTGCAACAGGAAGTCCTGATATTGCGTAACGGTGAACTGCTTTTTCCTGGTGGGCAGAAAAAAATAGTTTTCTATAAGATCGTTGGTTCCTGCATAGGATAGGACTATGGCTTCTCCTCTCCCACCCGCTCTCCCAAGAGAACACTGTAATCTCTAAAGAATTTTGAGATTATGTGCCCTCTATTGTACCTAAAAATGCTGCATACCTCCAGGAGAACCTACAGAAAGATCCAATCGCAGCAACTGCAGCTGCAACTATTAACAAAGGCAAATATTACAGATATTTATATGCATATTTTCCTTCAATTGTCTGAAATATTTATAAATCGCTCAATCAGACCATGTGAGAAATTGCAAGGACAAAGAAAAAATGTAAGATTAGTGAGAATTCATGCGATATTCACCGTTAAAATCTGTGAGGCAAAGAAGAGCTTTGAATAGGAGAAGAAAGCGTGAAGCATCGGAGGAGAGAAACAGACGTGTCGAGACTCCAAAAGCTTTCGTGCTTAAGTAGATGTCTTGAGCAAGTGGAATTATTTTCCAATGCATCTAAAATTTTCCGTAAGAGTTCCATCCGCGTGCTTAAGTAGTTGTCTTAAGCATTGCCAAGTGGAATTATTTTACTGTGCATGTACAATTTTCTCTGAGACTGTCATCCGTCATAAAGGTCTAGGTCTATAGTTAACTTGTGGAAAAAATGGATATGACATCTGAGTCAATTGGTCGATTTCCCAAGTAGTATAGCAATTCAAAGTTAAAATTGGGTGGAACCATTGCTAAGATTGGATAAAACCAATGTTGATGGGCTTAATCATTCGTATAATATTGTTTAAAAAATGTTACTTTAACTACGAAATCAACAATGGCATTATTTGGTTTATCTAGCATGATCGTAATGTAGGTTTACAAACTCTAGCTTATGGGATGTCATAGTACACTTATTTCAGTACCATGTTCATTTCTGGTAATGTTCGCCATCGCTTAGACCTTTTAGTACCATGTTCATTTCATTTTGCTGAGGTGGATACCTTTTTTTTCATGTTGGAATATTGTCAACAATGAATATATATGTTTTATATTTGTATATATAAAAAGTATATATGCCTTTTATATGTATATATCTAAAGTAATATATATTTCCTTCATTTTATGTATATATTTAAAGTATACAATTTTAAATAGTTATAAAAAACTATCTCATTTCTAACATTTCATTCATTATATATTGTCCTTTACAATCAAGTTATGTCTTGATGTTTTTATATGCAATATCATTAAAAGTGAAGTATTATTCAATAAGTCCATTGGTTGTATTTAAAAACATTGACTCTAGGAAACAACCTACTTATGGGTACACTTTGAATGATTTGAATGTTTTTAAAGAATAGAAATGCTTTTTACAGTTACCCACTGTTATTTGATTCTATGTTTATTGAATTGCAAGAACTATATAATGAAAGATTTATTTTATGGTGGTAGTATAATCTTAATAAGCTTTTTTTATGTGAGATTTAAGGTGGAATATGGTCTAGATTGTTTTATCTAGATAAGAGGATGAGACAAGAGTATAGTAGAGATTAATTTTATGGCACTTTCAAAATTAGAAATAAACAATTATAAACCAAAAAAAATATAAAAAATTAAAAATTGGTATCTCATCAAGGGATAATTGGTAGGGATGAATGGATAACTCACAAGTGATGAATGGATAACCAACACTTCATGGATAACCCGAAGAATGTGGATGATAACATGTAGAAAGTCATAGATAACTCACAAGTGTCTTCTATTCCATTACTATCTCTCAACCATTTGATCCCTATCAAAGTTATCCAACCACAAACTATGTGGGTGTGCTAGAATTGTTTTTCACATAATCTCACAAATCCATAGTCCCATAGGCATTTTCAGTTTTTTCAACACAAATTTAATGTTTATATGCCTTTTATATGTATATATCTAAAGTAATACATGTATTTTAAGTTATTAATTATATTTAATTATAATAATAAATTATTAATGACATAATATAATAATTTGAATAATAAGATATGAGTAATATATTTTAAAAATTATATAAAGGGTTTTCAATTTGTGAAGGCATATATGCCTTCACTGAATGTAAAAGACATATATACTTTTTATGGCTTATTGTATGTATACAAATTTAAATAGTTATAAAAAGATATCTCATTTCTAACATTTCATTTATTAATTAATGTTTAAGATTAACTATTATTTAAAAAATACATATTTTAATATGTTTTTATTAATCTATGAAGCACTTCCTTAACTAATAAACTTTGTTGTTCATGCACATCAGATCTTACATTTTGAAAGAAGCATGACAATACCGCAACGAATCCAACCAAATTTTCCCAATGGTTTTGGGACTCATATTTCCATATCTTCCCAATTATTCAATTTAGTACTGAATGCAGCCAGAACAAGAGAAGAGTTTGAGAGAGCTTGGGAAGCTTTAGCTCAACAAGAAGAAATTACCGACCAAATTAAAAATGCAAGACAACAAAATTAAAATATATATATATGTGTGTGTGTGTGTGTGTGTCCAGCTTCAACAAGAATTGCTTTTATGTCCTGGTCAGCGAGTGATGTTGACGTGTAACTTGTGGGTGGAAGCAGGGTTGGTAAATGGAGCACTTGGGACATTTGAAAAAATATTAGAAATGGAAGTTGATGCTGATGATGACCAGCTTCAACAAGAATTGCTTTTATGTCCTGGTTAGCGAGTGATGTTGACGTGTAACTTGTGGGTGGAAGCAGGGTTGGTAAATTGAGCACTTGGGACAGTTGAAAACATTTTTTTCTCTGATGGATCCAAACCACCACAACTGCCAATGTATTCTACGGTCTCATTTGATGATTACATTGGTTTACCATGGGACATCAGATATCCCAAAATTGTTCCAATAACACCTATTGCTAGAGGAAATCGCAAGCAAATCCCATTGCGTATGGCTTGGGCTCTTACCATACACAAATCACAAGGTTTGACTTTACAAAGGGAAACCATTGATATTGGTATCGCAGAGAGGCAAGGTTTAACTTTCACAGCAATTTCAAGGGTAAAATCTATTGACGGTCTACGAATATCTCCGCCGTTTACATTTGAGAGGTATTCAAAAATGGCGAAAAGTGCATATGCTACAATTAGGAAAAAAGAAGAACAACGGTTGGAATCCATTTCAGCTTAAAGTTCACAACTATCAGGTTATTAGGCAACTTGATTGTTTATTGTATAGATATTTATATTGACATGTTTCGTTGTTATTATTTGAATTGGTAGGAAGAAATATAGATTGCAAGAGAACAAACCAATTTGCAAACTAACATAGATTAATCTCTATTTATTCATTGTCTTTTCATATAGTTGTCGAGAATAAGATTTCTTCCTATATGTTAACATAGACTTTTTCAATATGTTCAATTACAGTTCAATTGACAAGCATTTCTTAAGCTCTATTGTGACATAAAAACATAGTGGAAGCCATTATTTTTTTTACTGATTTATTTGGATTTTTGTTCTTCATATTCTTTTCTATGTGTTGAAAGAGTAAAGATATAGTTAGTTATCTATTTTTTTTCATAAGATCCTCACAACTAAATGTAATTTGTTTTAATTTGGTTTTATCGACTAAATGTGAATGTACTCATGAAATGTGCCAAAAAAACAGTATTCAATGATAGATTACGTGATGGCATGCCAATGATTTTGACATATATAACCATGACCATGCATGTTACCATTTTATGCAACTTACCTTTTTGTTGTATTGTATGATTTAATTGTTATTGATATCTTATATTTTTAGTGCTTATGCCACATTTCCTCCAATGTTTTTTATTGTATCATTTGGTTAACATTATGTTTGAATTCATAAAACCATATATGTTTTTACTTTCCATATCTTTGCCTCAAATCCACATAAAAAATGGATGTAAAAAAAATCAAACATCATCCAACAGTATGCATCAGACACCTGATAGATGAACCAAGGTTGAGGCGTCGATTTCAGATACGTGTTCTACATCCTAGAAGAGGAAACCTTTCCAAACGAGAAATTCAAAAGGAGATAGGGAAGAAATTTGGCATTACTGGTACACAACAAATATTTATTTACGGTTTTCATACGTATGGACAAAGATCTTCAGGTTTTGGGTTGGTATATGACAAGCTTGAGGATGCAATAAAATATGATCCTAACCACAGATTAGTGAAGAACGGAATTCATGATCTTGGCAAGAAAACCCAAAAAAATACTGAAAAAAAAGCAAAGAAAATTCATGGTGTCATGCCAAGAAAAAAAAAAGTTGTTGAGCCACTGTCATCACCATCTACATAAAAAAAAATAGTGAGAGTCCCTTTTCTTTCTATTCGCATCATTGTATTTATTCAGTATATCGTTGCATACAGTTATCTAAATGTGTTGAAGATATTTTATGTTCGAATAATATTTTGAATTTTGATTTTGTAGTAGTTGGGTTCACTTTTATTTTGAATTTCTTTTTGCATTCTTAAATCAATGTAAGAAATATCTTGGATTCTAATGTTCATTGCTGCCTATGGTGTCTTCTGACATTGCTTCATGGTTATGTTATACTATGTCTATGTTATGCAAAGAAATTAATTTTATAATTTATTATGTTTCGGTTGGTAATAACTATGTATTTTTAATGTTATTTATAACTACTTTAAATAGATTTGTGTGTTCGTTCAAAGAAA
Organism: Pseudotsuga menziesii; assembly: GCA_001517045.1. Lineage (NCBI taxonomy): Eukaryota > Viridiplantae > Streptophyta > Pinopsida > Pinales > Pinaceae > Pseudotsuga > Pseudotsuga menziesii. The sequence continues at coordinate 7,819 of LPNX010189946.1, forward strand.
TTTCTTTTATGATTTTTTATGTTTCTGTTGCAATATGGTAATGTTGGTTGCTGGATTTCTGTTACATGATGCCATTAATTAAAATGTTTTGTGGTAGTTGTGTTTATTTTTATTTTGAATTTATTTTTTCATTCTGAAATCGAGGAAGGGTTGTCTTGGATTCTGATGTTCATTGGTGCTTATGGTGTCTTGTGACATTGGTTCAAGGTTATGTTCTACTATGACTGTGTTATGCAAAGAAATTATTTTTATAATTTATTATGTTTCTATTGGTAATAACTATGTATTTTTTATGTTTTTGTTTAGTTAATTGCAAATGGATCCGAGCATTTGGAGTTTACTCCCACTCGAGTTTCTAGAGATGATTCTCCTATGGGTGCCATTTTCAACATTGGTTCGTTTGCGATCAATCTCTAAACATTGTGAAGAGCTATTGTCTAGGCCATCTTTTGTTAGCACTTGGAAAAATAACAATATAACAGAAACTGGCCTTTTAATTGAACTATTGGGACAACATCAAAACCATTTTGCATATAAGTTTATCAATCGTACAGGACATACATCCTTCTTGCATGTCCCTCATCTGGAATAGAGATATACGATTGAATGTACAGTTGGTTCAATCATTTTGCTCTCAAAATATTGTCCTGTACGAGGGCATAAGGATTATTACATCGCAAATCCATTCATAAAGCGTTTCTCAAATATAGGAATTATTGATATAGGAGACTATGGTTTCTTTTCTCTAATAGGAAACACTGGTCAACAAAAACATGGATGGATACTTATACGTCATAAGCGTACTGAACATGGTCCTAAATTTTATATCTACAGCAATGTCCAAAGAGTTTGGAGAGAAACAATTGGTGTTGATGGTGAACCTACTGCTCCTAAAGATGCTGTTTTTTATAAGGGAAAAATTTATTGGTTGCATGTGAAAATAATTTCTAAAGAAGGTGCCTCATATGTGTACAGAATGTACTCGCTGAACATTGAAATGAATATATGGTGTATGCATTCAATTTACACAGGACGTAGGAAATGATCTATGTGTCTAACCTTACACTGCAACCGATTGATATGTCTTGTGAATGATGGTTTTACAAGTATATGGTGCATAGATGAAATCCAAGATTTCAAACGTGGTCAACATTGCGTTCAACAAACAGATAGTCACTTTGAGGACGGTAGAGGGTTAAGATGGACCCTTTTACAAGGTATGACAAGAAATATAAATATACATTGTTCAGACTATCTACCATTTCGAGCAGTTGGAACTTCTATATTGATGTGCAAGAATGCTGAAATTCCATTCATATACTATGATTTGGAAACTTGCAGTGTTACTCATTTAGCAATTGATGAAAGATCATCGCTTCCAAATCACCGTCTACCATTTCCAGCAAACAATCAATGCAGTAACATTATCATGTATAAGAATTTCTTTCCTTTAACTCCCAGCATGGTTTTCTTCAATGATTTTCTCCCATTCCCTCTGACATTGTTTCAGTCCCTATAGGATTTTGGCATGTAATTCAATAGGTTTATGCGTCTTTGTAAACAAAACAATGTTTTAGTTTTTGCACTATGTGCAAATTTTGGTATGTTCTGGTTTTAAATAAAACATGGCTTCATTTCATGAAGTTTTTTATAAAGGATATGGAAATTTCGAGTAGCTATGTTTCAGTTTTTGCTTCAAATCAATATTTTTATTTCTTTTGATCTAAAAATAAACAGATTTATGTACTGTATAACATCAAAATTTATTGGCTATATCGAGAATTTAATGGAAACTATATTTTACATCTTTTAAATAGTACAACTAATATTACATATCTTGCCCTCATACACTAAAAGTATTTTATCAATTCTGTTGATAGTTACACTAATATATGGTCTCGTGTCCTTCTATATTAATAAAAATAATGCGGTTAAAATGTAAACATTCCAATTAAACCAATAATCTCCAATACATTCACACAGAGATTGCACTATCAACAAATGAATAAACAAGGCATTCGATCTGAACTTGGTATGGGAACAAACATTGCACATTAAAGAACACTAACAGATTTATGTACTCTATAACATCAAAATTTATTGGCTATATCGAGAATTTAATGGAAACTATATTTTACATCTTTTAAATAGTACAACTAATATTACATATCTTTCCCTCATACACTAAAAGTATTTTATCAATTCTATTAATAGTTACATTAATATATGATCTCTTGTCCTTCTATATTAATAAAAATAATGCGGTTAAAATGTAAACATTCCAATTAAACCAATAATCTCCAATACAGTCACACAGAGATTGCATTATCAACAAATGAATAAACAAGGCATTCGATCTGAACTTGGTATGGGAACAAACATTGCACATTAAAGAACACTTTTTTGCACTTGAAATAACAAAGATATTCCATATTTGATCCACAATTGGAATTCACGCTTGTTCAAATGAAAACAACATAACTAACGATCTTGTAATTAATGATGACTTTCTATACACCGCATGTCACAAGACACCATAAGCAGCAATGAAGATCAAAATCCAAGATAGCCCTTCATCGATTTCAGAATGCAATAAGAAATTCAACAAAAAACTAAACCCAACAACTACAAAACAATTTAATTAATGGCATCATGTAACAAAAATCCAGTAACCATCATGGCCATACAGCAATGTCACAATTCAACTTGATGCTCACTCACTATGATGATGCACCATAGCACTTCATACATTAAACATATAATGCTCTTATGAAATTGCTTTTAATGTTGTAATGCAATGAACCACATTAATTAACATAACCATAATACAATATATTCATACAGAAACAACACAATAATTTCACTACACCTAATTATTGTGCAACATTACAATGACTTACATATTGTCACACTACCACATTACTCAACATAGCCATAATGCAACATGGAAATTATGTCGCATTGTGACGTTTATCACATGTTATGTTACATTGGCGACATTCATCAAGGGTTGTGTCACATTGTGATATTCGCCAAGGGTTATGTCACATTGTAATAATGTCCAATATTTGACACATTAATAATGTATGTTTGGCATTCGATTTCAACTCGGTATGATAACAAACATTGCACATTAAAGAAAACATTTTTTGCACTTGAAATAACAAAGATATTCCATAACTAACGATAAGGTAATTTATGATCACTTTCTGTACTAAGTTGACATAATGTCAAATTTTTTTCAACAATTGCATATATCAGTTGCTCAAATTACAATTTAAATAATCAATACAATATTTCACTTCATCAAGTAACAGTAGAAATAATACATGTAATTGTTGCAATTAAATTCCTAGATTCCCTCATTTTAACAATCCATACATTCATTTACATCATTTTCATGGATGCATTGCTTACTATTGTATTGAAATTGTTACTTTTTGTGTTCGTTTAAAATTTTTATTTTTTCATAAATATCACAAAACATAAAATATATGGAACTGAAACTGCTTAGAAAATAATTTAGTTTCACATTAAATAAACATCAATTAAACAACTATTGCAGTATTACAGTCTACGAAAACATCTCACTACAAACATTGCAGATTATATAACAATTATTCCCACTTGAAATAACAAAGATATTCCATATTTGCTCCACAATTGACATTCACGCCTTGTTCAAATGAAAACAACATAATTAACGATCTTGTAATTTATGAAGACTTTCTATACACCGCATGCCACAAGACACCATAAGCAGCAATGAACATCAGAATCCAAGATAGCCCTTAATCGATTTCAGAATGCAATAAGAAATTCAAAATAAAACTAAATCCAACTACTACAAAACAATTTAATTAATGGCATCATGTAACAAAAATCTAGTGACCATCATGTCCATACAGCAATGTCACAATTCAACTTGATGCTCACTCACTATGATGATCCACCATAGCACTTCATACATTAAACATATAATTCTCTTATGAAATTACTTTTAATGTTGCAATGCAATGAACCACATTAATTAACATAACCATAATGCAATATATTCATACAGAAAAAACCCAATCAAACATAACCCTTCGTTTATGTCAAAACAGAGTTAACACCTGAAAATTTCACTACACCTAATCATTGTGCAACATGACAATGACTTAAATATTGTCACAGTACCACATTACTCAACATAGCCATAATGCAACATGGCAATTATGTCGCATTGTGACGTTTATCACATGTTATGTT
>LPNX010189953.1:0-52676 GCA_001517045.1 Pseudotsuga menziesii
TGGTGAAATAGGCTTCCAGAAAAGCCTCCATAACACCAACAATACTCCTACACACATTTGTTCTTGCCCTAGATGATGAATGGTGCTTGGGAAAGATAGGAATAATATGCATGGCCTCTTAATATATCCTTGCAACCTGTAAAATGCCACTAAACTCCAAGGATATTATATGGTGCTTGGTGAGAGAAGAAAGCTCATGAGAATGCAAATTAATCCCTACGTTTTAATAGTACAAAAAAGGTTATTAAAATACACTATATCTATCTAATATAATGGAAGTAGGTGAACTTAAGTGAACCCAAAAATGGGTAAAAAGTTAAAACAATTTATACTTTTTGCGTTGTCATTGTATTGTAGCACGAAATAAACATAGCCATCTTAAGGAAATTTTAGAGTTTTGCTTTTCAAATTTGGGCACCCACAGGGATGGGATTTTGTGTACCTTCCCTAGCTTCTTAGTATATAAAATACAAGCAAGGTGGGTTCATTCATTTAGTTTTTGTGCTATGGAGAAGTGGTTTTTCAGTTTCTTGTGAGAGGTTGTGGGGTGTAGATGCCCTAGTTTTTATCCGGAGATTGTAGTGTTTTAGGCCTTGTGAGGCTGTTTTAGGAAGCTTATTTGTTTTGTGAGTTGAGTGTTTTCCAGGGCAACAGGATTACATCTGTCGGTCTTAGATTTGCAGACAAGTTAGAAGGCCTGTCCAACTTCACGCCTTGGAGGTGTTGGGTGCAGACAGATGCTTTTGGAGGAGCATGAGCTTTGGAGCTATGTGGTCATAGTGGTTGCAGTTCCTTTAGATATTGTCAAGGCAGGACTCCAATTATCCTTCAAAATGTCCAAGCAAATATGGCCGCTAGAATCAATGTTACAATGGTAAATTCGAGTTTTGAAAACCACCTACATTCATTTCAACCACAACAGAAGTGTGTTATGCATAAACCTTGGGCAACCACAATGGTATTTTATCAGTAAATGCTCATTGTTACTGTGATAAAATGCCATTGTTACTTGTTTTCTTAAATCCTATTTGTGATTTTTGATAGTACAATTAGAAATCATAGGGACATCAGAGTAACAAATAAACCAATTAAATTGGGGTAACTACAGCAGAAGCAAGCTCATTACAAGCTTATTATTAATCATTGGTAATGCCTACTATGAAAACATAAATGTTTCAGCAGTCTTCTTGAATTGCTAGTAACTGATGATGAAGCTAGTAAGGGTAGAATTTCTAATCCATGGAGGCTATGTACTGTGACCCAAGTGGAGGAGATTAAGATTATGTATAGAGAGCAAATTTTAATTAATTATACTATAGAGGCAAATTCGCAGTGGATGTAACTAGAATGGAGTCACATAAGGATAAATGTATCACATGCTTTTGAGGAAAAAAATGTATTACATGCTAAGAGAATTTTATATTTTTGCTGATGTAATGAAAAACCTGAGCAACAAAATGATAATAAATAAGCAGGGTGCTACTTCAGGGACTCCTTTTTAGCCTAGGCTATAGCAACATAGGAGGTTTCTCACACTAGATAAAAAGGGGGGATATAAATTCCCTGCGACATTGAAGACTAAAAACTTTGTCGTTTCTATTGCTCCATTTTCTTCGTAAAGTGCTTGTAAAGTGCCTCAAAAGGAGGATGGGTGTGGTGGTTTTGAGACTTAGTGAATGATGCTTATGTGGATCACCATGAGGAAGTGGCTAATGAATTAGAGGATGTATTTAATGTAGTTCGGATGAACGAAAGTGATCAGCTTTTTTTCCTAGAATTGGGCTAATACAGGGAAGGTTTTTCATTTACCATAAAATTAATTTGTTGCATTGAAGAATGGCATTAGTAACCCTAAAAATGATTTTTTGAAGCATGCAACCCAACCTTCAAAAATGATATTTAAAAGAGAAGGTATCACATGGTTGTAGAGGTCCAACATGCCTATAATAGGATGAAAAAGGGTTGTTAATATGGAGAAAATGACACTGCCCACACCCCCCAAAAATAAATAGCAACTCACTGATTTGCAGTAGCAAGTTTTCTATCAGGTTCCAATTTTCAGTTTTGATTTGGTGTAAGGATTCATATAGGTAAATATTTCGATACCTTTGCCAGAATTGTGACAATTTCTCGGTCAAAAGGAGAAGGTGGCTAAGCTACTTGGTTTTGGGTGAACCTATTGATTCAACCGATGAGAATCTGCAGGTATACTTGGGCATGCAAAAAGAAGAGAGGATACCCCTTCCTTCTTTATTTCTCTTCTAGTTAATGATTTGTTGTTACATAACTGCAAGTTGGATTCTTGTGCTTTATCCAATGTTATGTCATTGGAAGTGATGAGGGAGTTGGGTTTCAAGATTTCTAGATCGTACAGGGATGTTTATGCTATGTATTTGAGGGAAGTCAAGCTATGAGGAGCATTGTCAAGGCTCTCAAAGTTGGTGTACATGTAATTCTAGATAGGATGTTAATGATGGATGTGGTGGTGGTTGATTTCCCAACCAAATGGGGTATGTTGTGGTATAAAAAAATGGGCTTCTCGTGTAGGAAGTAACATTCAAATGGATTAGTCATATACTAATATTTCGATGGGATATGGTTTTGTGGTCATATTAAACTAAGAACAACAATGGTTGCACAATGTTGAAGATCCTAGATAGCTTGAGAATGAGCTTCTTTATGTCGAATTCGATTTGGGCACTTATGTGGTCATGGCTATCTACAAACTAGAAATAAAGGAGGTTTATTGTACAACAGAAAAGTGGTCAAACGGGCTTCGAAAGAAGTACTTGATGGTGCACATTCTAGGTATGGGGTGAGTGCAGTAGTAGTCTTCACTTCACTAGATGCTAAAAGCTTTCCTCAACCTTTGATGTCTAGTCTAAAAAAATCTCCCTTACCTGAATCACAACTAATTCAGAGTTTTGAAAGAGTAGTTTTAGAATATTTATACACATTTTTATTGTTGTGTCCAATCCTAGGATCAAGGCCTCATATTAAGCCATGTTATGTGTACTAGCTCTTGGAACAGAGGGAGTAATCCTCAAATATTTCCTTTACTAAATATCATTCCTTGAATTCATTGACTAGTTCCTTTCCTTAATTCACTAAGTACTTCCCTTAATGACTAAGTTTTATACAAGCGGAGACGTGTATATAGACAGAGCTTCCCTGATGGATGTGAACGAGCTCATAAGACTACAAAGATAATAAAGATAGATGTAAGCATTGTAAATTAAGTAAGCTGATTTAAGGTCAAGCTTACTTAAAGACTTTGATAGCTTTGTCAAAAAATTGGCTACGAATGGAGCTTGGAGGATACTCAGTAATTGTGGCCTATGGGTTATGGTGGTCATTTAGATACATATCAATCCTCTATGAATTGTGGAGTGGTTTTTGATGCAAAATGAGAAAATTAGACTTGTATGTCATAATTTCACGTTGAAAAGGTGAAATGTAAGTGAAAAAATACTAATCGATAGGACAACCAAAATCAACAGCATGTTACTAATATTAATCATATTAAGCATAAAAGAAAGAAATATATATCGTTCAGAACCTATTCGCAGAAGGTTCTGCGCCCAACCCCTATCATATTTAAATAATAATCCTTGCCACGATGGCTGATGACTTACCCGTATTTTGAAAATGGACTTAACCCAAAAAAACTGGGATTTGTGATAAAGAGCACACATAATGCTACTGGGATTTACCCGTATTTTGAAAATGGACTTAACCCAAAAAAAATGAACAGATGCAGAGAAACTGAAAATCACAGAAAGATGCACTTCATTGTGATCATATTGTGAGCCGGATTTAAACAAAGATTACCTGATCTCTCTACGAACTGTGTGTTCAAGCTGCTAGGGCCTCAACCTGAAAAGTCTTCATTAATATTGATTCTTGATCCGGAGTTGCATGGGGTTTGATCTACCACCGCAGGTTCTAGCTACTAGGGCCTCAAACCGGAAACCCCTGAACTGGAAAGATGAATAAACTTGAAACAATCTTAGCCTGCAACTCCCAAATAACCCGAAGTTCCAAATTGAACCAGTAAGCTCGGAATAATCTTAACCTGCAACTCCCAAATAACCCAAAGTTCCAAATTGAACAGTATTCACCTCTGAAACTAGATTACGTGATTATATAGGGCGAAATTATTCCCAATACACTCCATTTCCATGATTTAGGGACGATTTTCTGCAAATATATTCTCGAAAGGGGAAATCGATGGGCGAAAATACCCTTGTTTTGGATTTACAACAAAAATCGAAGGCGAAACTGCCAATAAAAATATTCATAGCCATAAATCCCAGGCGAATAAGGTATTTTTAACAGATTCGAGTGATTTCTATGGGCGATGGGAACAAATTTTACAGGAATCGGGGAAGCGAAATAAGTTTTTTGGCCTCTCCCTCCGGAAATGAAGGGGGCTATTACCCTAATTATTACTATTATTTTTTATTTAAATTTTGAGCGAATTATTTAAAATTTCGAAAAAACTTTCTTTATAAAAATTCGCCCTCCAAATTTTCTAAGTGCCCCTAATTTCGCCCCTAAAATTAACCATGGCTCCATCAATTATTATTTATTATGAAAGATTAATAAATAGTGTAATGTCTATAAAAATTCAACTAGGAACTAGTAGAAAGTTCCTAAGTTAAAATATTAATAATTACCCAAAGTAATTGAAAAGGGTTAAATCAACAAACGAAGGTTTCTTGATTCAACTATCCCTTTGACTAAAAATCCTCTCTATAAATACTCAAGCCAAGGAAAGTCTTGGGGTTATGATCTACCATGTGAGGAGTCATTTTTGTACCCATTTTCTCTTAAGTAAATTGTTGAAGAAACATTTCCTTGAAGGAAAAGGAGATCTGATCGAGATGCGATACACTAGATAGGAAAACTTACATTAGGAGCTCTAAGATACTTGCATGTTGGAGTCCAGCTTGGGGTGATCCGGATTAAAACCAGGAATTGTTCTGAGTCATGGTTTGTAGGAACGTGGAAGTTCCCAAGTGATTTGGTCATCAAAATTAGAGGTGAGATGTGTCTTAATTTGATAATAATGATTATTTAAAAGTGTGCAGGTTCAGCCATTAAAGGAGCTTCAAAGAAATTATAGGTATGAGTTCTTAGTATATTAAGTTCATCTCTATCATAAATACTCGTTGTTTTAGGTAAATATTCATATGGTATTCTAGACCTAGAAATGATTGCTCTCTCTATACTTTCTAGGGTTTACTTGTGTTATAAAATATTAACCGTGGGCTATAGATGAGTTATTATACAAGGGTTAGGCAATGTCTCAGTATAGTTTTATTTTTGCAAAGTTCAATGCATTGGATGATGTTCTTCAAGGTTTCCACACCCTAGTTTAAATTGTGTGGTAGCATTCTTTATAGAACTCAGTTATGTATAAACTAGGTTAATTCAGACCTATTAGTATTGCTCTCTTATTCTTTATAACTCTACTCACATATTTCATTTGTCACTAGAGATATGTTGATATTAAATTAGATTTAATCATAGGAGCAGGATTTGAAGAAATAAATATACTAATTACATACCTTAGGGTATTACTTACAATCAAAACTACTTTATAGATAAATATATAAAGAGATAAGTTATCATTGTAACATCCCTCTTTTTGACCTCGATGCACTAAATATACATGATATATACATATTGTAATTAATCATGGTGTGGAGCTAAAGCCCAAGGCCCCACCATCGATTCAACTATGTTATGTTCGGATTGGAATTGTCACTAATGGTATATTAGGACTTGCGGCATACATATTAAGTTATGGCATGATTTAACTATGCATTTTAATTAAATAACCCAACCAACTATGATCACTACAACCAAATTGAAAAGGGAATGATTTATAAGGATAAGGAGGGGGATGTTAAACCTTGAGCCTATGGGGGAAAATCCATGTGTCACCACCCTGTTTGTTTTTCTCACCTTCCCTTGTCTTATCCAACCATCACCTTAATTTTTTGCTGAGTGGTTGAGGTAGTTATTGCTAGGAAGTGGTGGGTGGCAGGACTGTCAGTCTCTGCCACACACTCACTCCACTAGCCGTCTCTCCACCTTCATGTGGGTAAGGAAAACAACACTATGTCTCTCTCTCTCATCGGTTCAGTTCATTCTCATGCAGAGACATTATGCTTTGTTCACCTTCTCACGTGTCGGGGTTCGAATTGTATTCCTCAGGCAGAGCTGGGTTAAGAAGGGGTGCAATTTCTCATTTGAGGGTTCATTCTCCTCTTCCTCATCGACTGTTGGCCTGAGGTTTGGTTCTCCCTCTTGCTCACACAGAAATTCTATGTCTTGACTCCACCATTGTTGGACTATGAAATGTTGCCGTGGTTTCTTACTATGAGAGGTTTTTCGTGGCTCCTTGGTGATATGTCTTCCTCCTGTCTATGTCAAGGATCGGTTTCCTGCCCGCGTTCTATTGTAGCTGTCTAGATATGTCATTATTGATCGTGGACTATATTTTTTGCTTTTGGTTCATTGGCTATTGTTCCCCACATTTGTTGGATGAGTTTTCGTTGCAATTTGGGTTACTGTAGACTATTATGGAATCGTTTTGCCCACGTTACGACCAAGAATGATTCAGGTTTCGTTTCCCTTATCCAAGCTGTGAAGTGCTTGCTTTGTTGCATGAATGCAGAGGTTGGTCTTCGGACTGCATAGTAGTGGTGATGAGGGACTAATCTGCTTGACAAACTTGGTGCGCTTGAGAACACACAGACAGAGCTAGTGGGTTGGATTTCTTCTCCACAACCCCTAAATAGAATTGGAAGGGAGATCAGGGTCTGGGGTACTATGTTGCAGAGAAAGGACTGATTTCCTTGTGTTGGGTGTGCGTGGGTGTCCTAGAAGTCAAACTAGATCTGGTGTGGGTGTCCTTAACTCTTCCATGAGTTCACCAGCTTAGCAGTGAGCCTTCTCAAGCTCTTGGATGGCCTGATAAACCCAAATTTGTTGGCTTGGTTCTATCCGTTGTTCTCCTGATAAACCCAACTGCGTTGGCTTGGATGAACTATGTACCCTTGTGGTGTTGTTATCCTTGGCTATGTGTAAGCTTGTTAGTTCCTTGTTCCTTGGGAAATCATGCCTGGCTCGGGGGTGGCAGTGTTGCTGAGAGACTAAAGAGCACGCGGGTCTATGGTTGGGTGGAACGTTGTAGCAACATAGCTGGTTGTGGGACAGTTCATATAAGATAAGTATTCTTGACCAATCAGTTTGCAATCCTATTTGTTGCTAATGATTTATGATTATGGATAAGTTAAATGCTGAATTGTATGCGAATGAATGTTGTTTTGCTTCCGCTATGTATATGAACGATTATGCATCTTAGTATGTAGTATGTTCAGGCTTTTTGTCTCCGCATTATAAGTATGACCATGTTCATGGGGCTAGATGCCCGGATGTTTGGTGTTTAGTAGCATCCTCTTTCCCGGTCAGAGGGTTAGGGACATGACAAAATGGTATCAGAGCAAAGGTTGCAGCATGGGCCTGAATGGGCCATGAAAGATCACAAAGCAAAGGCAGGTTGCCTTCTACCCAGCAGTGATCAAGAAATTGTGATAGGTAAATTCACAGAAATTTTCTAAGTGTCAGAATGTGGGCTCATAAAAAAATTAGTGATAAGTTATTTTGATGCAGCGGAGCACTTAGTGGGAAGGCCATTCGACGGATAGTTGATCCGATGGATGATGCAGCGGGAGATAGAGGAGGAAAATTTGTAAATTTTTTTTAAGTGTTTTGACCGTTGGCACATCAGAGCACTTAGACAGATGGACTGCCGATGCTTAGCTAATTGAGCGTCGCCGTTGCAGATGGCTAAACCACTATGCTTCCGACAGGTAGAGCCTCTAACCGTCGATGGCACATAATTTCTGAAAATTTTCTAAGTGTTGACTTCATCGGCCATCAGAACATTTTAGGGGTATCCATCGCCGATGAACATTGGAAGACACTAGTGGTTCGTGCATCCTCCATTGCAGAAGCCTAGAGCACTAGTATTTTGACGAGGAAAAGTTCTGATAGCTGACGACGATCAAGTTATGCTTCAACTCACTGACTAGAAATCATTAGTGGATTGGGTCACCGATTGGAAGAGGATCGAAGTTGATAAGCCATAGTTGCGGCTGCTGATTGAAATATTCCACTGATGCATTAGCCTTCCACTTGTCGATGCCAATGTGTTAGTGAATTACGGTTTCAATAACATAACTATGGTGGCATTTTTTGAAAACGATCAAAGGCACCGCTCAAAAGAGTTAATTCCTGCAGAACCAGCATTGCGGATGTCTAGGGGACTAAGTCTCCGACGCCACAATGGGATGCCGCCCCAACCGCTGACAAATTCATGAGATGCGGAAGACTTAGGAAGATTGTTGGCTGCCATTATGGAAATATTGATGACTAGCTGTCCAATGCGTAGAGCCTCCAATCACTGATGCAACATGTTTAGTCTATGATATCGCTGATGAAACTCGGAACAGTAGACCACTACAGGCCGATGCGGCAAAAGGAAATATACGAGCATCTCGCTGATACAACGGAGAAAATTATGGTTCTCAACCCCTGAGACATCAGAAGATTAGTAAGGAGAGGGTCGATGAGCAGTAGTTGACATCGTCGATGCAGATCAAAAGTTTAGTGGGTTTGACCACCGAAGTGTCGGAAAGATAGCTGGGAAGAGGTCCAATTGGGCCTAGGGAAATTTGAGTTTTTTGAAGGAACTTCTCAGTAATTTTTCAAGAATTTTTCAACAGTCTTTCAGCATATTTCAGCAGACTATCTGTGGTCATAGGGATGAAAAGAAAAAGAGGAAAAATTTGTGTTTTAAGAAAAATTGTGTTTTGTGAATTTTCAAAGAGGAAGGTAAGTAGTTTTGATTTATATTAATGACATACATCTAACAGTTTGCTACTAACACATTGCAGAATTATAGACAACTTCCAAGAGCATTACTCTAGAAAGAACACTATGGTAAAGCAAGAGGTGGTTCAGTCATGAGAACCCATGATGGGTATGATGCTTGGGATTCCTATGAGCGTGTGGAAGATGCCATGGGAGAAAATGACCTTAATAGAAATGATGACATAGATTCTAATGGAAGGAGATTCCAAGAGACACCATCAGATGTTGCATCCACCATGAGAATCCTGGTTAAAGCCCCAAAAGAGCAGCATCAATTGAATGCTGCGATGTTATAGAGTTTGACAGATTTACAAAGGAAGATAGACTCTGGATGAGGGAGAGCAAGGCCAGAAGGAAGTAAGAGCAGCACTAGGAGAAGGAGAAGAACTTCTAGTGGATCATCTGATTCTAAAGAATCCAGTGAGGACACAAGTTCATCTTCTCACAAAAGGAAAAGAAGAAGGCACCATAGGGATCACTCTCGGGATGAATTTAAGAAGGCTAAACCTCCTACATTTGATGGTGAGATAAAGACTGGACAAGAGGCTGAAGCTTGGCTTCTTGGGATAAAGAAGTACTTTCAAGTGTAGGATTACTCAGGAAACATGAAAGCAAGAGTTTCCATATTCAATCTGAATGGAAGGACATCCATTTGGTGGGAACACTTCAAGCAAGTAAAGAGGATCAGTGAAAGGAAAGTGAAGTGGAAACAGTTCAATAAGTATTTCAGGGAGAAATACCTTTTCTAAAAGGTATTATGATGACAAGATCAAGGAGTTCCATGAGCTGAGATTGGGATAGCAAACCATGGATGAATATGAAAATAAGTTTTTGGAATTGTTGAGGTATGTCCAGTACATCAAAGATGAAAAAGTGAAGGTCCAGTGGCTTCTGAGTGGGTTTCCTCAAGCCTACAAAGATAGAATTGAGTTCTATGAACTGAGAACTCTTGAGGAAGAAATAAGAAAGGCTAAATATTGCTATGAGCAAAGCAAAGGTAAAACTAATTACCATAAGGCATGGAAGGACAACAAGAATGAGAATTTTTACCAAAAAAGGAAAGGTTTCAAACCTTCTAGATTCAGGAATCAACAAAAGCATCCATCCCAAGATGCGAGTAATCCAGTTGGAGTGACAGGTGGGAAGCCTAAAGAGCCACATCAGAATAAAGGTCCACTCAAATGTTGGAAATGTGAAGGACCTCACCTATGCAGATATTGTCCACTTGAAAATGAAAGTGCAAGGATAGCTTATAACATTTAGGAAGCAGAAATAATGGGTCAAGTAGCAAGGTCAGTCCCTAGAATTTATGCAGCACTGGAGGACCACCAGGAAGATCACCAGTCAATTGTGGTTGAATTTGCAAGTAAGATTGTTGAACAATCTGTTTCTATTTTGATTAACCCTGGTTCTACTCACAGTTATATCACTCCTAGCATAGTGGAGAATTGTGCTTTTAATAAGGTAAAGCATAGAAAATCTTGGTTAGTACAGCTCACCATAGGGACTAAGAGAAAGGTCAGTTAAGTGGTAGAGAAGTGTCCATTGGTTATGAAAGGATTGATTACTTGTGTAGATCTGAATTTTTTACCGCTTGGTTCCTATGATGTCCTCATTGGAATGGATTGGTTAGAAGCTCACCGAGTGAAGCTTGACTGTAATAACAATACTTTTGAATGCATGGACGAAGAAGGAAACCCTGTAGTTGTGAAAGGTATTTCAAAGGTAATTTCAGTAAGGCAGGTTTCAGTAATGCAGTTGAAGAAGTTCTAAAGGAAGGGTTTCCAGTTGTATGCAGCTCATATTTTGGAACCAACCAGAGATGAGACTCCTAGGTTGGAGGAATATCAGGTGTTACACGAATTCCAGGATGTGTTTCCTGATGAGATTCTAGGGCTTCCTCCAACATTGATTTCACCATTGAACTTGTTCCAGAAGCAGCACTAGTGTCCAAGACACCCTACAAGATGAGTACACTGGAGATGCTAGAGTTAAAGATGCAACTACAAGAGTTGTTGGAAAAGAAGTATGTCCAACTGAGTGTGTCTCCTTGGGGAGCATCAGTTTTGTTTGTAAAAATTAAATATGGTACACTATTGGAGTAGGGTCCCGTAGCTACAGAAGAAGCTGCTATTTTGACGGATAGACAGTTTTGGCAGAGATATAAGAGGTAGAGCTATGACACTGTAGCAGGTTCCTAGCTACAGATCAGAGCTGGAAACCATGACATTGAAGACAGAGAAGTCAAGGAAGATGACGGTACCTGAGCGACCGAGAAGAGAGAGCTCACCCATTGCATTGAAGGCATCGGTGGAAGACAGGAGGGCTCAGCTACCCTCATAAAGGAAAAGGAGCAATGAGGCTGAGGCATTGAAGATGAAGGATAGAAAAGGGAAGCAGCGCCGATACCCATGGTCAGCGCTGGGAAGCATGGAAGACTACAGGAAGCTGTGGTGAAGGGAAGCGGTGCATAGTACCCATCATCAGCACTGGGAAGCATGGAAGACCGCAGAGAGTTGTGGTGTGACGGATAGCGGCTACCTCAAAGTACAGATACACCGACTGTCACTAGTTAGGGTTTGGGTTATTGTTGGGACAAGCCCACAGTGTTGTAATGGCGAGACCTTCGAGCCACCTATAAAGGGATATATTTTGTACTGTAAAAGGGTTGGTTCGTTCATTTGTTAGTTGTTTTGTAGATTATTAGACAGTTGTAGAAGCCAAGCTTTGGTTCTATTATTAGCTGTAGTATCTTACTGTAACCAGTAGCTGGCTCATTGAGCATGCATGTAACGAACCGCAGGGATCGACAGAGAGGGAAGAGTATATTGTAAGAGGTGCAATATAGAAGTAGAAAAGAGATCTAAGAGAGAAGATCTTAAGCTGCATATGCGGTGCAGCAGAACTGTGTTTACCTTCCCCTGAGCTATAATAGAAACATGGTTCTGTGGACGTAACTTCCATCCTGGAGGTGAACCACGTTAAAATCGTGCGTTATGTGATTGCTTTGTGTGTTGAGTTTATTGAATGCATCTGTCAGTTATTATATGAGCCTTGTTACAGTTGAATGTATGTATGCGTTGTTCAGTTCGCAGTAATATAAAAGGATAGACATAAGTTGAAGTCATTGGCATGTTGTATGCGGGTTCATTTATGCTTTGCTTTAAACAGTCACTTGTCGCAGTGTTAAACAGCCTGTTATATTGAGTCTTGCAAGTAGACATGAACAACACTAAGTGCGTTGAGCCGCGGGAGTAGGGTATCGCAGGGAGGTGATACCGCATCGACAGAGGAGCTGTGGTGCGCGATACCGTAGATTAAGGACTTAGCATTGGGAGGAAGTTACGTGTCGCCTGGTGCACCACGATGGAGTCATCACGAGTCAGTGGAGGTTGTGTGATGTGGAAAAGCAGCACGCGACGGGGAGAGAGAGATCCCATGGCTAGAAGAGCTACGAGACAAGGAGATTGCATAACGCGAGCAGAAGGGTCACACGATGCACAGAGAAAGAGGCCTCACGGCTAGCAGAGCTGCGAGCCGCAAGTAGGATGCCACAGAACCTGGTCCAAGATGCTTGAGTCCTTGGAAAACCCATTAGAATCACTTCGCGTGAGACTTCAGGCCGCTTCGCGGTCTGTTGTCAAAAGGGCCAATGAGCTAGGGGTGTTGTTGGTTAAATATAGTAAACCCAGGTCTGCCCATGATATCCAACAAATGGTTTTGTTGCCGGTTTTGAACAAAATGAGATGATGTTCTGGTGGTGTCCTATGAGAGACGAACTCAACAAGTGGGTTTGTTCTAACCAGAAAGAGTTTGCCAAACGAGAGAACAGGAGTCCTAAACTGAGTACAGAGGAACGAGTTTTATGACCGGTTATCAAAGTTAACTGATACAAGCATATTCAAAAAGAAAAGAGACATTGTCTAGACATTGGAGCTGATTCAGACCGTGAAGAACCTTGATAATCCTATCATGAGGGCAGTAGAATTTTGGCTTGCGAGCATGCTAGAAGGCTTCATCACAGAGTTTGCAGTCGACCAGACAAAAAGCTTCAGCGAGGCTGAGCTCTATTTCTTCAAAGGATATCGTGGTAAGTACCTAATATCTTTAAACTTGTCCATTAAGATGATATTACATGAAAAAGGAACAATGGATATAGTTTCAGATGAATAAGTAGAAATAGTAATGTCACAAGAGTTTAAAAGTGATTTTGATGACATTAGACGAACACGTAGTGGAAAGAAGTATAAAGTAGATTTCAGATCTCCAATATTTGAAGACAGTTCAGATAGTACTAGACAGCAGAGTCATAGTACCATAGAAGGAATAGAGGTGGGTATCCCTTACCACCCTTACACCCCACAGAAACAGACCAGGACTCAGAACAATCCTGTAGGAACTCCATCTAGTAGCTCATAGACAGTACCTACCACCGCTACATCACCTCCACCCACACCGCCGAGTGGTAGTAACACAGTAAATCAACATCCACCATGTAGAAATAGAATGGGGGATGATATGAAGCTACCTATATTTAAGGGAACAGGGGCATAAGACCCAAAGAAGCATTGATTTCTATGTGAAGCCATGTGGACCATCAAAGCAATCAGTGACGATAACCTTAAACTTGTACAGTTGGTCACCACACTAAGAGATCAAGCCTTAACATGGTATATCAAGTATACCACAGTACCTAGGACACTTGTCTAGGTCAATACCACCATGATTAAAGAGTTTAAGAAACCTAAGTCTGAGTCACAGTGCATTATAGAACTCAAAGACATCAAGCAATTACCTACAGAGTCGGTGTGGGACTTTGATCAGAAATTCAAAGCCCTTATCGACCAAGTCAGTTTTGAGTTCGCGTCGAAGCAGCATAAGGAATGGTTTATTGCAACGTTGCTCCCTCACATTAGACTGCCATTAATGCAGCAGAAACTCCAGACGCAGGATGACACATTGGAGATGGCGATGAAACTAGAGGTTTCACATCTAGCTGAGAGCAGTACAGGCATGGCAACTTTACAAAAGCAGTTGGCTAATCTCACATTATAGTTGCATGAACTTAAGAAAGGGAAAGAGGTTGCGCAAGACATATGGTGCGTAAAATATAAAGTACATGGCCATAGTAAAGATAATTGTCCAGTATTTGTAGAATATATAGCAACAGGGGCTCCAAACCCCTTACCACAGACCCACGAACCGTGGTGTGAGATATGCAAAACGCGAGGACATCTACCTCACCAGTGCCCTCTATTTCAGAAGTACGTACAGACACCTAAGAACTTATACTGTGTCTTCTGCAAGTTTGTAGGCCATGATGTACATGATTGCCGAGCATATGATCTCATGGTCGGAGCAAAGCAAGAATTGTACAGAGTCTAGTCAGAGACAAAGGGTCCAGCAGCAGGACCATAACAGGATCCGGCTTATGGTGGCCGAGGAGTAGGATTCAGAGGATGAGGCTGTGGAGGAGGCTTCGCACGAGGAGAAGGCTTCGACAGAGGAGAAGGTTTTGGCCATGGTCGCGGACCAGTTACTTGTTACAACTGCAGAGTTGTAGGACACTATGCTAGGGACTGTCAGAGCCCCACTACCGCTTGTAACTACTGCAAATATTATGATCATACTACAGAGGAGTGTCCTACCTTGATAGCTAAGATCAAAGAACCTAAGCCAGCAGTACACCAGAACATCCATCTTATTGCTGCTGAGTAGGAAGAGCCAGAACCAAGAGTCAATATTGTGACTCGCGGCGGTGTTTCTACCAGTGGGACATCGCAGGAGATGGAAAAGAACACAGGTCAGGAGTGGGTGCACAGAGCTCCTAATAAAGCAACACCACTCGACCTGCAGAAGAACAAATAGACATTTCAGGAAGCTAAGGATTTCTTTGATGACCCTACGCAATCAGGATCATAGGTACCACCGTCTAGGGGTGTAATGCAGCAAGAACCTTGTGGTGATAGCCTTGTATAGACATCGTAGGCTACCACATCGGGAAGATGCGATGAGGACGAGATGACAGGAAGTGTACATTCCTTCCTGCGGAGTTGTCTAAAACTTGTAAGAAATGAGCAAGCTATCACAGAACTTCAGCACATCATAGATCAGTGTCAGCCATCTTCTTCTGTGAGTAGTACATAGCATGCTATTAATAATATTACGGGACATATAAGAACAGGAAGAGAGATGCGACTCACAGCGCAGGTTGGAGAATTTGAAATGGACGAGGTGATCCTAGATCTAGGATCAGACGTGAATGTTTTGACTAAGCAGACATGGGAACAGATGGGTAGCCCTAAGTTAGTCATATCTCCTATCCATCTGAGATTAGCTAATCAGCAGCGTGTATCACCTCTCGGTCGGTTACCGTAGGTTCCAGTTGACATTGACGAAGTTCGCAGCTTCACGGACTTTGAAGTTATAGAAATCATTGGCGATAGTAGACCCTATCCAGCATTGCTAGGCATTGATTGGGCGATCGGTAACATGGCCGTTATTGACCTAAAGAGAAGACAAATGAACTTTGAGGACGTGCAGATCCGGGTCATTGCACCGTTGGATCCTTTTCAGGGTCCTAGATATATTGAACGTATCCGGGCAGAGGAGGAGGCACATAACATGGAGAGCCTCTATCAGATGACCGCAAACCAGAGTGACTACATCAATCCAACCGCAGAAGGGAATATTAGTTGGCAATGCGACAGCTCATGCACATCAGATTCAGATGTTGGTCTAGAAAACTGGCAGAACAGACTTCACGAAGTCTCAGTGCGTAGATGCACGTACTTGACTAAGTCACTGCGATGGATTGGCGTAGAGATCAATGAGATTCCATCCTTTCATGGTCTAACAGATATCCAAGACTTTCTCAAGCAGTTTGAACAATAGATTCCTCACGAGCAGAGGATCGCAGCTATGGACCTTGCAGTACGAGCCACACCTGTAAGATGGTGGTATGCACTTAAAGAGAACATCGCATCATGGGATGATATTAAGAGATTCATGGCGATCATATTTTCTGTCGACAGAGAGTATGTCCAGCAGAAATACACAGGAGAGAGTGACCCTAGATCACACATTCAGACATGTGAACAGAATTGGTCGGACATTCCTGAGGATGAATGGGTTCACCAATTCATTCATACTTTGGATACAGTTCCAAGGAACTGGTATACAGAGACTAAACTGTGCAAGGGAACAACAACATGGCCACTTATGATAGACAACTTCCTACTCACCTTCGCTTTTGAATCTGAGTATCCAAATGTTGATCAGGCCCTACAAGTAATAAAGAGTAAGATATTTGAGGATTGTACCATATCAGTGTCAGCTCAACCTGAGTGGGCTATCCAGCTAAAAGAGGCGTTAGACTGTTATAATTTCTCATCTGAACCAGAGGAGGAGGATGAGGATCCTTGCAACACCAACATTCCAGAGTCAGAAGGTACTCGCGATGTTGAGGGACCATAGTTAGAAATTCCAGCAATCATGGAGCCCATCAAGATTAAAAAGATCAATATTGGCACAGACACAGAAACTAAGTTTGCCTCTATTGGAGACTATTGGAATGATGAAACAGTCGGACAGATTGCAGACTTTCTACATGACTATCATGACCTATTTCCCACCAATTTCATAGAGATGAAGGGAATAGTCAGAGACCTGGGAGTCATGAGGATACCGTTGAAGGAGGATGCTAGACCAGTCAAGCAGCGCCCATATAGATTAAATCCGTGGTATAAAGAAAAAGTAAAGGATGAGATCGATAAGATGCTAGCAGCAGGCATCATTGATCCTGTAGAAGAAAGAGAATGGGTTAGACCCATGGTCATACAAGAGAAGAAAACCAAAGGAGACATCAGGATCTCTGTCGATCTGCGCAAGCTCAACGATGCATAGCTTCATGATCCATTTCCGACATCGTTCACTGATGAGGTATTAGACAACGTGGGAGGATAGGAGATCTACTCCTTCACTGATGGCTTTTCAGGCTACCATTATATCAGAATACATCCAGA
Organism: Pseudotsuga menziesii; assembly: GCA_001517045.1. NCBI lineage: Eukaryota > Viridiplantae > Streptophyta > Pinopsida > Pinales > Pinaceae > Pseudotsuga > Pseudotsuga menziesii. The sequence continues at coordinate 16,974 of LPNX010189953.1, forward strand.
AGATCGATCCAAGACCACCTTTGCAACAGAAGACGCCAGTATTAGTCAATATTTGCTTGACTCGGCACGAGAGTGTGTCGAGGTGATGCAGAAGGAAGTCACAAAACTTCGCGACAAGTTGCAACAGGATTTGCAGGAATCCAAGGAGAAGCTACAGCAGGAGAAGCCCACTGGTAGTGGCTCGGGGGCGAGCCACAAGTAAGTGTTAGGGGACTGTTGGAGTAGGGTCCCACAGCTACAAAAGAAGCTGCTATTTTGATGGATAGACAGTTTTGGCAGAGATATAAGAGGTAGAGCTACGACACTGTAGTAGGTTCCTAGCTACAGATCAGAGGTGGAAACCATGGCGTAGAAGATAGAGAAGTCAAGGAAGACGACGGTACCTGAGCGGCCGAGAAGAGAGAGCTCACCCACTGCATTGAAGGCAGCGGTGGAAGACAGGAGGGATCAGCTACCCTCATAAAGGAAAAGGAGCAATGAGGCCGAGGCATTGAAGACGAAGGATAGAAAAGGGAAGCAGCGCCGGTACCCATGGTCAGCATTGGAAAGCATGGAAGACTGTAGGAAGCTGTGGTGAAGGGAAGCGATGCATAGTACCCATGATCAGCGTCGGGAAGCATGGAAGACCGCAGAGAGCTGTGGTGTGATGGATAGTAGCTACCTCAAAGTATAGATATTTCGACTGTCACTAGTTAGGGTTTGGGTTTCTGTTGGTACATGCCCATAGTGTTGTAAAGGAGAGACCTTCAGGCCGCCTATAAAGGGATATATTTTGTACTGTAAAAGGGTTGGTTCGTTCAGTTGTTAGTTGTTTTGTAGATTATTAGACAGTTGTAGAAGCCGAGCTCTGGTTCTGTTATTAGCTGTAGTATCTTACTGTAACTAGTAGCTAGCTCATTGAGCATGCATGTAACAATCCGGAGGGATCGACAGAGAGGGAAGAGTATATTGTAAGAGGTAGAAAAGAGATCTAAGAGAGGAGATCTTAAGCTGCATATACGGTGCAACAGAACTGTGTTTACCTTCCCCTGAGCTATAATAGAAACACAGTTCTATGGACGTAACTTCCATCCTGGAGGTGAACCAGGTTAAAATCATGTGTTATGTGATTGCTTTGTGTGTTGATTTTATTGGATGCATTTGTCAGTTATTATATGAGCCTTGTTTACAGTTTAATGTATGTATGCATTGTTCAGTTCACAGTAATATAAAAGCATAGACATAAGTTGAAGTCGTTGGCATGTTGTATGCGGGTTAATTTATGCTTTTCTTGAAACAGTCACTAGTCGCAGTGTTAAACAGCCTGTTATGTTGAGTCTTGCAAGTCAACATGAACAACACTAAGTTCCCTGAGCCGCGGGAGTAGGGTATCGCAGGGAGGTGATACCAAACTGGCAAAGGAGTTGCGGTGCGCGATACCGTAGGTTAAGGACTTAGCATTGGGAGGAAGTTACGTGTCTCCTGGTGCGTGGTGATGCAGTAAGGCTAGAGTCATCGCGAGTCAGTGGAGGTTGTGCGACGTGGAGAGGGACCGCGCGACGGGGAGAGAGAGATCCCGTGGCTACAAGAGCTGCGAGACGAGGAGATCACGCGACACGAGCAGAAGGGTTGCGCGACGCATAGAGAAAGAGGCCTCGCGGCTAGTAGAGCTGTGAGCTGCAAGTAGGATGCCACAGAACCTGGTACAAGACACTTGAGTCCTTGGCCAACCCATTAGAATCATTTCGGGTGAGACTTCAAGCCGCTTCACGGTCTGTCGCTGAAAGGGCCAGTGAGCTAGGGGTGTTGTTGGTTAAATACAGTAAACCTGAGTCTTCCCATGATAGCCAACATACAATTAGGTTATGTACTGACTACAAATAGTTGAATAAGGTTACTGTGAAGAATAAATACCCTTTTCCTAGTATTAATGACCTCTTTGATCAAATGAGAGGAGGAAAGGTATTTTCCAAGATTAACTTGAGATTTGGTTACCACAAGGTGAGAATCAAGGATGAATACATTCATAAGAAAGCCTTCAGGACAAGGTATGGGCACTATGAGTTTGTAGTGGTACCATTTGGCCTCACAAATGCACCAGCTACGTTTATGTGCCTTATGAATAGTGTCTTCAGTAAGTATTTGGACAATTTTGTTCTTGTTTTCCTTGATGACATTCTTGTTTATTCTAAGAATGAGGAAGAGCATGAAGAGCATTTGAGACTTACATTGCAAGTGCTCACAGAACATCAACTGTATGCAAAGCTGAGCAAGTGTGACTTCTACAGGGATAGAATTCAATACTTGGATCACATTATCTAAGAAGAGGGTATATCTGTGGACCCTGAAAAGATTGAAGTTATTAGGAATTGGCCAACTCCGAGAAATGTGAAGGATGTAAGATATTTTATGGGACTTGCAGGATATTACATGAGATTCATTGAAGGATTTTCCAAGGTTGCACATGCCATCACTTCTTTGCAAAATAAGGGGACGAAGTTCGAATGGAGTTCGAAGTGTGAAGAAAGCTTCCAGCGGTTGAAGAATCTTCTCACCACTACACCAGTATTGAAATTTGCAGATCCAGAAAAATATTTTGTGGTATGTACTGATGCATGTAGACAAGGGCTTGGAGGGGTCCTTATGCAAGACAACCACGTGATATGTTATGAATCAAGAAAGCTCAAAGAGCATGAGAAGAACTATGCCACTCATGATCTAGAACTTGCAGCCATAGTACATGCTCTCAAGATGTGGAGACATTACTTGATGGGTAGAATATTTGAGCTTAGAACAGACCATTGTGGTCTGAAGTATTTGTTTGATCAACCTACTCTAAATTCTAGGCAAGCAAGATGGATGGAATTTTATGTGAATTTTATTTTGGAATCAAGCACATAAAAGGAAAGGAGAATAAGGTAGCTGATGCACTCAGCAGAAAGGTACAGGAAATGCATGTGGCATCTCTTAGTATTTTCCAATCAGATTTGAGGCAACAGGTTGTTAATCATGTTGCTGGAGATGAATTGTACGAGCAAGTAAAGGACAAATTGCAACAGAAAAGTCTTGAGAAGAGGTATGAGGGATATAAATTGGAAGAAGATGGACTTCTGACTTATAAAGGCAGAATATATATTCCATAGGTAGCAGACGTGAGGAGAGTTGTTATCGATGAAATTCATCAAGCTCCGTATTCTGGTCACCCAGGATATCTGAAGACAATTGCTACAGCTAGAAAGCAGTACTTTTGGCCAGGAATGAAAAAGGACATGGCTGAATACATTTCAAGGTGCATGAAATGTCAATATGTAAAGGTTGAGCATCAACATCAAGCAGGTTTGTTGCAGCCTTTGCAAGTTGCATAATGGAAATGGGAAGTTATTTCCATGGATTTTATTACAGGATTTCTGATGACTTGGAGACAACATGATTCCATCATGGTTGTGGTAGACAAGTTGACAAGGGCAACGCATTTTATACCGGTAAAGTCTATGCATAAGACTGATGATATTGCAAAGATATTCATGAAGGATATTTTCAAATTGCATGGATTGCCATAGGTGATAGTCTTTGACAGAGATGTCAAGTTCACTTCTAATTTTTAGAAGGGGTTTTTTGTAGATTTGGGTACAAAGTTAAACTTCAGCACTGCATACCATCCTCAGACAGATGGGTAGATAGAGAGAGTCAATGAGGTGCTTGAAGATATGCTTCCCATGTATGTGATGGACAAACCAACCAAGTGGGAAGACTACTTATACTTGAAAGAGTTTGCTTATAACAATGGGAAATAGGAACCCTTGGGGATGAGTCTGTATGAAGCTTTGTATGGAAGAAGGTGTAGGACACCAGTGGCTTGGGATAATCTAGTGAACAGGATTGTGCTTGGACCTGAATTGCTCAAGGAAATGGAGCAAGAGGTTGTAAAGATCAGGCATAATCTAAAAGAAACACAGGACAAACAGAAAAGCTATGCAGATAAGTGTAGGAAGGAAGGAGAGTACAGTGTTGGGGATAATGTGTACCTCAGAGTGAGGGCAAAGAAGAGTTCCTTGAATCTTGGAAGTTGTGTGAAGCTGTCACCAAGATACTGTGGGTCATTTGAAGTGCTTGAAAGACTAGGGCCTATTGCATATAAGCTTGCATTTCATGATAGTACTAGAGCTCATAATGTTTTCATGCTTCTTTGCTTAAGAAATATGTACATAATCTTAACCATGTGATAAATTGGGATGTGATTCAGGTGGAACCCGAGGGAGAATTCTGAATCGAGCCAATGCGTATCCTCGACAGGAAGGTCACAATGCTCTCGAACTGAGCCATAGTGCAGGTAAAGGTGCAATGGGAGCACTATGGACCTGAATAGGCTACGTGGGAGCTAGAGGATGCCATGCAATTGGCACATCCATTTTTGTTCAATCCTGTGAAACACTGAGTCGGTACCAGTGTGGCATTTTGTTCAAATTTTGTAACCACTAAGGACAGTGCTATTGAAGGGGGAGGGGAATCTAACATCTCAAGTTTTGACCTCGATGTAATAAATATACATGATATATACATATTGTAATTAATCATGGTGTGGAGCTAAAGGCCAAGGCCCCACCATGAATTCAGCTATGTTATGTTTGGATTGGAATTGTCACCGATGGTATATCGGGACTTGCGGCATACATATTAAGTTATGACATCATGTAACTATGCATTTTAATTAAATAACCCAACCAGCTATGATCACTGCAACCAAATTGAAAAGGGCATGATTTCTAAGGATAAGGAGGGAGATGTTAAACCTTGATCCTATGGGGGAAAAGCCATGTGTCACCACCTTGTTTGTTTTGATCACCTTCCCTTGTCTTATCCAACCACCAACTTAATGTTTTGCTGAGTGGTTGAGGTAGTTATTATTGGGAAGTGGTGGGTGGCAGGATGCTCAGTATTTACCACATGCTCACTCCACCAGCTATCGAAACCCCAAATTTTTCAAAAAATTTAAAAAAATTTAAAAAAATTTAAATGCATATAATTTCCATAATTGCAGCAAACTAATTATTAAATTAGTTATACGTTACCAAATTAATTATCTGAATTATCTAATTGGTTATGTTTATCTTATGGAACAATTCTTTTCTATTTACTGACTTGATTTCTTAATGCAATTACAAGGTGGAACTGTCATGAAAATTCTGGGCTTACTTAGATTTCGAGCTAACGCAAAAGTTTTTCTGTTCTGCCAAACTTACAGGTAAGAAGTTTTTGGATGCTTCCTTTCGTAACTTTAAAGCATTCAGTTAAGAATCCGTCGCCAGAAAATTAACTCCGTAAAGTATATAAATGCTAAACAAATTTCCAGGCTTAGCGAGGTAAAAGAAAATTCATATATCAGTCCTTCTTTCCAAGATGCTAAGGAGAAGAGATTTACAAATGTAATTGTGATGGTGATAGATGCTTTTCTTCTAGTAAATATAAATTGTAGTTCTTATATCATTTTGATCTCTTTGACGTTCATTAAAGTCGTCACGAGTAGAAAGCCATAAATATTTCTTTACTAGCAGAGTAAGAGAAGGTAGAGCTATAAAGTCAGTAGTTTATTTTAAACAAAAGAAAACACGTAGTTATTATTTACACCAAGATTAACTTGATAACTTGGCCACTGTTTGACTGAATGTGGTGTGTATTATTAAAGCTTATGTACCAACATCTTACTTCTATTAATTGAAGATACAAGGAATTATAACCTTCTTACATACTATACTTATTTGAAATATATTAGTATTGGATGGTTTTAATTTCTTTATACATCTTTACTTGGAAAGTAGTATTCAGTTATGGCATATACCTCGATATCATCTGAATTTTAAGTTAAGCATTTGAAGTCGTATCAAGCCTAAAATATATTTTGCTATTTAAATAAATTTCTTACAAAGATAATGAGACTGATATTAGTAAGAAAGGTATTTAACAAAGAAATAAAACTATGAATTTCTTCCATTACAAAACAATTATCTCAAACCTTGAATAAAGTTAAGTTGGTTTTGCATATGGAAGCTATGTTCATTAAACAAGGGTCATAGGATAGATCCTTTAAGAGTCTATGGTTTGCCTTTGTTTAGATTCGATAATCTTTTACGATAAACTCTTTATCCTTCCCAATAAACAAACATATTAGTTTGAAGGTTGATTCTACCTTATCTTATAATTATTTGGATGGAGAATATTTAATTATAAACATCTTCTCATCAAGAAGAATAAACGTTATAATTTCCTTCTAAAACATAAACACAGTTTATTAAAATTATGACCAATGATTATCGAATATTTGTATATTATAATGCATAATATAGGTCGTAACATTCAACATGCGGTTGATAAGCTTTGCAACATTGTTATATAGTAATTATTTCTGATATCATGCACGTCTATCTAGGTTGAATTTGGAGTTAGACTATGGTCGAATCTCCAATTATTAAAATGATTGGATAGATACTCGTGAGTGAAAAAGATCAGCAGGACTATAGACTTGAACCCACCATGAGAAATTTGATTTGTGGGCTGTCGTGGCAACGTTTGGGCCAAGCAATGCGTAAATAAAAAGGCCACTTGTAACGCTAGTATCATTATTCTCCGTTGTTCTCGCTTCTATCTTCTCTGCTCCTGCGCTTGACATTCATGTCGTTCTCTATGACTAGCTCGAATGGCATAAGTCTTGCCTGCTTTTGGCCTTTTCCCTTGCGTAAAATATGCTCTGGAGACTGTGAGTAGGCTATAGAAGATGGATCTCGTCGCTTAGATTAGAAGGGTTGCATATCTCTAGGGTTTTAACCTCCACTACTTGCTCTACTTAGCATTTGTCAGTCTGCAAGTTGTTTCTCCCTTGGCTCAATAGTGGCAGTTGAAGTTTACTTCTCGTAAGTAACCAGTGCATAGGGTTTTGTAGTGCTGGCTATGATCTGAATCGTTCACTTGCTCTGTCAGTCATAAAAAATATTGGCCACTGTAGGTGGATATAGTGTTAGTAACCTCCGGCTTTCCTGTGGAAGACAAAAATATGTCTCCTCCTTGTGTTGGTGGCGGTGTTGCTGGTTATCGGTGGTTACATTTCCTTTAATAACTAAGGTAAGAAAGTCTTCGTCTCTTTTTCATTATTATTGCAGAATTTTTTGTTTTACTTTTAAAAGTTGTTACTCTTAATATCTCATATTAATCAGCAAAATGTGATGATATTGTAGGTACAAACCCATCTGCTTCTCTCACTCTCTCTGCGTAGCTGATTCTAAGTGGCGGTGACTTGATGTTTACGGTAAGCCCTGGACTTTCCATGGCTGTTCTACCTTGCGCAAACCCTCATGGGATTTTAAGAGTTGCTCGTCATGGCCTCAAAAACCCTTGTGGGTTTAGGTTATTCTGGTTATTTGACTCGTTGTTTTTAATGGGTGATAACCCTTGCTTTAAGCAGGGTTCTCCGGCTATGGCCGTGAGTGTAATTTCATCTTGTTTTAAGTACTGTGTTTATAAATGAAAAGAAGAGGTTGTAACAGACTTAATCTGGATTTTTAATTATGGCCGTGAGTAAAAATACTGTGCTTGAACTCTACAGTTATTAATTCTGTTTGTATATTTTTTGACTATTAGGGTTTTACCCTAATTTTGACAGCATAAGAGATTTATATCATGTCTTTATTTAAATTACTGTTAATTTATAATGTTTTGTTGCATAAATACAAGGGTTATTAGTTTTGTTTTACCATATTTGTTAAGCTCGATAAGTCAAGAATTCTACCTTGTTGAAAATATTTTGTACGATAATATACTTGATTTTTATCTCTATTATTTTTAAAAATCGGAGCTAAGTTTCCTGTACAATGTTTAAATGTTATTTGCAAGGTTAAGCAATTGGTTAAGCTCTGTAGGTTGAGCATGATAATACCTTGATGGTTATTCGCTGTATGTTAAGTACTGAATTTTAATCTTCAAAAACACTAGGGATTCTGTATAGGGTTTTTATAGTAAATTATATTATTACAAAGAATTTTAGAAATTGTTATTATAGTTTATTTTTAACCTTTGGAGGTATAATAACTCCATGTTTTTACTGTATTAATTATGTATCTACCTGATACAGCTTGAGTACAAGGATTATATTTGTTTACTGTGCATTATAATAGAACAAAACATTGTTTATTCTCATATTATACTATTCTTATAAGAATATATTGTTTACTCTTATTCTTTGTCTATTTATAATCTTTAATATAAATTAGTATTTTTTTTATGTATTGTCACATTTACTGTACTATACTTTACAGAAGTAGTCTCTGTAATTTATATTGTCTTAATTATGTTACAAGTTAATACTTATAAATAAAAGTAAAAGAACTACGTATGTTCTACATTATTAATATCTTTAACAAGTAAAGGTTAACAGTTATATATTTTTATTCAAATTTAGCTAAATAGGACATAATTAAATGAATAACATAAATTACTTTCCAGCAGTAGTTTCTGCTAATCACTAAATTATCTGTAGAAGTAAATTGAGATTCTAGCTACTCTTTCTTAAATTGAATATTATACTTGCATTAGTTTAAATTGTAAAAAGGTAGACTGTAAAGCATCTTTATCTAACCCATTCCTACTGTAGTTAACTACTGTACTCTTCTTTGATATTCAAATAAGCCATAATGTTACTGAAAGTAACTATAGTAACAAAAATCTATTTTCTCTATTTATGCATACTGCTGTCAGTAAACAATACAATTTATTTCTCTATTCTATAAGACTTGACAGTTTTCAGTACAGGTTAATACTACTCCTGATACAAAAGATATTTCTACTGAAAAACAACACACAGAAAAGTACTCTACAATTCCAATAACATTCTATTTTGCATTTTCATCATAATATCTTTACTTGTAATTTCACCCCTGCGCTGGAGTACGGTCTAGTCACTCTAGATGAGGAAAAACGTAGGGGGGGTTTTGTTTTTCATCAAAGATTCTATTACTTAAACAAACTAAAAACAAGCTTCATTACTACACCATCTAAATCTTTTCATCATAAGCTAAAAACATAATATTCAATCATACACAGTTGTTAAGAAAATACTATTAGATGGCAGAACCTATTCTGGAGCTTGGACAACAATAGCAATGGGAGGCCATTTCTCCCTACCAACTCCTAGAGAGCGCTCAAAAAATGACTCCTCATGAACCCCGAGCTTGCTCTGGTCTCCCTGGCTGGAACTAGGTGCAGCAATAGTCAAATACCAGTCTTTAGACTCAGTATCAATCCTGAACTTAGCAGTAAGTTCTCCCAGCTTACAAGCTGTAACAGACCAAGTTACTGCAGAATTTCCTCTCAGAACACCTTCCTTACTATTTTCCCTTTTTCCCCAATGAATTTCCTGAATAGAATTCCACCTGAATGATTATTCTCTGGAAAATATTTGAGCAACCTCAGCTCTATTCATTGGGTACTTTTAAAAGATTGCCTAGATCTTTTTGGGTTAGTTGTCATTTATTGAGCCACCTGCTCTGATCCCACTTTCTTGGGGAATCATGACCCCAAATATAGGGAAGTTGCCACCTACAACCTAGGAAGTGTTTGAGGATGCTTCCACTTGTATTTTTCCCTCCATCGAGTTCCTTCCACCAGTTTGACCAGTAACCTCTTATTAACAGCTCTCCCATGCTGTTGTCTCCATTTTTTATTTATTAATAATAAAATATTCAGAATTACATTCCACTTCTTTTGACTCTGCTGAGTCATCAGTTCCTACTTAGCATTAAATTTAACACAATGTCTTAGGGAATATAATTAAAACAATTAGAATTATTTACAAAATTGGGGTATGTGACATACACACCCCCTTAAAATGTAACATCGTCCTCGATGTTACTTATTCTTCATCCTCTGTAACCTCCTGGAACAGATTCGGGTATGCCTCCGACATCTTACTTTCCAGTTCCCGGGTAGCCTCTTCAGGACTAAGGTGCTTCCATTGCACCTTCACATGTCCAATGGTGAAGTTCCACATAGTAATTTCCCTCCTCCCGAGGATACAGTCCGGTTCCACCAGAATTTCTCCTTCTGGTTCCACCTGTACAACATTCCAATCAACCACATGAGTAGCATCATGAACATACTTTTTCAAAAAAGAGACATGAAAAACATTATGTACTTTCAAGTTAGGTGGTAATGCTAGCTGCTATGCAACTTGACCAATTCTAGATAAAATTTCAAATGGACCACAGTAACGTGGTGCTAACTTGGCACAACTCCCCAGTCTTAGAGAGCTCTTCTTTGGAATTACCTTTATAAATACATGCTCACCTACGTGGAACTCCTTGGGAGTTCTTTTCAAATCTTCTTGGCTCTTTTGTGATCCTGTGCCACCTTCAAATTTTCCTGCACTTGTTTCACAATCTCTTCCATTTCTTTCAATAATTCTGGTCCTAACACCAATCTATCTACTGGATTATTCCAGGAGATAGGAGTGTTGCATTTACATCCATACAAAATTACAAATGGACTAAACTTAGCTAATGACTGATAGTTATTATTATATGCAAAATATGCTAGATGCAAGTAGTCTTCCCACTTACCTGGCTGATCTTTAACATACATCCTTAACAAATCCTCCAGCACCTGATTCACTCTTTCAGTCTGTCCATCTGTTTGAGGATGGAAGAAGGTGCTGAAATTCAGTGTTGTATTTAATCCTTTAAACAAGGATTTCCAAAAATTCCCTGTAAATTTAGGATCCTTGTCTGAAATTATAACTTTCGGTACTCCATGTAGCCGAAAATTTTTCTTTAAGAATATATCAGCTATATTGGCAGCCTTGTAAGTAGTTTTGACAGGAATAAAATGTGCTTCCTTGCTCAACTTGTCAACTACCACAATAATAGAGTCATTTTGATTCTGATTTCTGGGTAATCCAGTAATAAAATCTAAGGTAATCACTTCCCATTTCCAGCTGGGAATAGGTAAAGGTTGCAGCAAACCGGCTATATGTTGGTGTTTGGTTTTCACTTGTTGACAATCCAAACATCTAGCAATGTATTCAGCTAATGCAGATTTCATATTAGGCCAGAAATATTCTTTTCTTAACATAGTTACAGTCTTTTGGTAACCTGGATGTCCTGGGTAAGGTGTTTTATGGACTTCGTCTAGAATCAACAACTTAACCTTAGGCACATTAGGCACATACAGTTTATCCTTAAACAATAAAAATCCATCTTCATTTAGATTATAGCCTTTTATTAAGCTTTCTATAGGTTTCCCTTTAGCTGTAACTTGTAATTTCTGATAAATTTCATCCTATTTTACCCCTTCTGTAAGCTGTTCATTTAAATCAGAAACATAAGTGTTGATTGCTGCTGTAAAGTTGAACTTTGTGTTTCTGCTTAAAGCATCAGCCACCTTATTTTCCTTACCCTTTATGTGTTGAATTTCAAAATCATATTTACTCAAGAAGGCTAACCACCTTGCTTGTCTTGCATTTAAGTTAGGCTAATCTAAAAGATATTTCAGTCCCATATTATCAGTCATTAAAATAAATTTTCTACCTATTAAATGATGTCGCCACATTTTTAAGGCATGTATAACAGCCGCAAGTTCTAGATCATAAGTTGCGTAATTCTTTTCATGAATTTTTTACTTCCTGGACTCATAGGTAATGACATTCTCGTCTTGAGTCAGCACACCACCTAAACCATCATTACAGGCATCTGCGCATACCACGAAATCCTTATTAGGATCTGCTATTCTTAGAATAGGCGCACTTGTTGATAAGGTTTTTAATTTCTTAAAAATTTCTTCACACTTTAAGTTCCAATCAAATTTATTACCTTTCTTTTGAAAGGAAGTGATCGTATTTGCTATTTTTGAAAAGCCTTCAATGAATCTCGGGTAATAACCGGTAATTCCCATAAATGACCTAACATCTGTTACATCTTTTAGAACCGACCAATCTTTGATTGCCCGAATCTTTTTAGGATCAATTGAAATCCCTTCCTTAGTTACCACATGACCTAAGTACTTGATTTCATCCTTAAAGAAGTCACACTTGCTAAAGTTCACGAAGAGTTGTTGCTCTCGCAACTCTTGTAAAATTGTTCTTAGGTGTTCTTTATGTTCTTCTTCCATTTTAGAGTAAATTAAGATGTCGTTAATAAACACGACAACAAATTTATCTAAGTATTTATGCATTATATTATTCATTAGGCACATAAAGACAGCTGGGGCATTGGTAAGCCCAAATAGCATTACGAAAAACTCGTAATGTCCATACCTTGTTCTAAAGGCTGTCTTACAGATATATTCATCCTTAATTCTTACCTGATGATATCCTGACCTCAAGTCTATCTTTGAGAACACCATAGATCCTCGCAGTTGATCAAACAGATCATCTATGCGGGGCAATGGATATCTATTTTTCATAGTCATCATTTTTTGCTGACGGTAGTCTATGCATAGTCGCATAGTTCCATATTTATTTTTAACAAAGATGACCGGTGCTCCCCAAGGAGACACACTAGTTTGAATGTACTTCTTATCTATTAACTCTTTTAACTGTGATTTTAGCTCATTAAGTTCTAAAATATTCATTCAATACAGAGCTTTCGAGCTAGGTACCGCACCTGGTACCAACTCAATAGTGAAATCCAATTCCCTCCTTGGAGGTAATCCTGAAATTTCTTCTAGGAATACGTCAGTAAATTCATTTAAAATAGGAATATCTTCTATTTTTAACTTATCTGTTTCATATTTACTTGCCTCATCTGTAATAGTTACAGCATAGGCTTTACACCCTTTTCTAACTGCTCTTTTAAGTTGTAAAGCAGAAATCTGTCTGATTACAGTTTTCCTAGGAATACTCTTTACCTTTACTGGTTGTTCATTACTATTTACGCACATAAATGTTTTATCGTAACAGTTTAAAACTACCTTATGTTGCTCTAACCAATCCATGCGAATTAGTAAATCATATGAGCCAAGTGGCAAAACATTAAGCTTAACTGTAGTTTTAAATTCATCCATAAGTAAAGCACATTCTTTCACAAAACAGGTTACTTTTCTTTTTTCCCCAGTGGCTAATTGAACTAACCAGGAATTATCAAATTTATCTACAGAAAAATTACATTTTTCCACTATCTGCGGTGCAATGTAGCTAAGACTGGCTCCTGGATCAATTAAAATGGTTACAGGGGTTTGGTTAATCATACCTTCCACTTCCACCATGGAAGTCTGATAGTCAGCTAGGTGGTTCTCCAATGCTGCATTTATTCTGGGCATAGTCCTTGCGAGTTGTCCAATGGTCATTTCCTCCTGGACAGTGTGAATATTGCTGACTAACTTTTTCCGGTTTGGGTAGACCGAGGCATAGTGCGGGCCATTACATTCGCAGCACTTAACATGATCCTTTCGTTCAAAACTCTTATTGAAATTCCCATGGTTATTTGCAGCTTCCTTGCCCTTAAAATTATTTGAATTATTGGAAGCACCATTTCTATTTCCCTGGAAATTCTTATTGTTAGAATAATTTTTATTCTTATTATTCTTGAAATTCTTCTGGGGTACAAATTCCTTCTTCTTAAACTCAGGCTGATTGTTGTTTTTCTTAGCCTTCCAGTTGGCTAAGCCTTCTTTCTTCTTGTTTTGCTCAAAATAGAAATTAGCCTTCCACATGGCTTCCTCCAGGGTCTTTGAGTTATCATACTCAATTATGTCCTTAATGTGATATGGTAGACAGCTGAGAAATCACTGCACTTTAGGTTTCTCGTCTACTAGGTAAGGTACATACCTCAACAAGCTTAAGAATTTACTGTTCAAATCCTTCATAGTCATTGAATCTAACTTCAATTCCTAAATTCTTTAGCTCTTTCTTCATAATATTGTTCAGACAATTTTTTTTTCTTGAAGTACCTTTTAAAAGTACTCCAATTAACTTATTTTTCCCTGATACCCTTGAGTCTCTTCAGATCTTGCCACCATATGTCTGCTTTTTCGGAGAGATTATAGATTGCCATTCTTACCTTCAGCTGATTTGAATAATTATATATATGGAAATACTTCCTCATCCCGGATAACTAGGACTCTGCTTCTTCCCCTTTTTTGGTTTCTCCATTAAAATTTGGGGGCTTTATCTTTTTAAACTCCCCTGATATCTCCTCATATGGTCTATACTTCTTCTATCTGTCATACAACTCGGCCTCACTACTGTCACTAGTAGTGTGGTAGCTTTGTTGTTCACCGAACCCTTCAGATGATGAAATGCTTTCAGTTTTCACCAGTTTCACCTTTTTAGACCTGCTTTCATGACTAACCTCCTCAGATTCTGATCTTTTGCTCCTTCCTTCTGTTTGGAAATTTTCTATCAAAATTTGGTTCAACTCTTCCTGAGTCTTCAAAATCCTCTCATTGTCCTTCATGACTGATTCCATTTCAGTATTCAAATCCTTTACAGTCTGCAGCATCTCTGAGGAATGGGCAGTCACCTCTTCTAACATAGGTTCTTTGGGCATTTGTCTTGTCTCTGTGTCTGGAGAATCCTCTTGAGCATATTCTCCCAGCTTTTCCATACTTGCCTGTTAAATTTCAGAAAAATAAATTTTTCTGTTCTTTACATAAAACATAATATATGTTAGTATATTATTTTACTTTACTATTCTAGGGAAGTTAGTTGGGCTGCATCAAGGCCTAGTGTTTGAACCATGCTCTGATACCACATGTCAAAACCCCAAATTTTTCAAAAAATTTAAATTTTTTTAAATGCATATAATTTCCATAATTGCAGCAAACTAATTATTAAATTAGTTATATGTTACCAAATTAATTATCTGAATTATCTAATTGGTTATGTTTATCTTATGGAACAGTTCTTTTCTGTTTACTTACTTGATTTCTTAATGCAATTACAAGGTGGAACTGTCATGAAAATTCTGGGCTTACTTAGCTTTCAAGATAACGTAGAAGTTTTCCTGTTCTACCAAACTTACAGGTAAGAAGTTTTTGGATGCCGCCTGTTCGTAACTTTAAAGCATTTAGTTAAGAATTCGTCGCCAGAAAATTAACTCCGTAAAGTATATAAATGCTAAACAAATTTCCAGGCTTAGCGAGGTAAAAGAAAATTCATTTATCAGTCCTTCTTTTCAAGATGCTAAGGAGAAGAGATTTACAATTGTAATTGTGATGGAGATAGTTGCTTTTCTTCTAGTAAATATAAATTGTAGTTCTTATAGCATTTTGATCTCTTTGATGTTCATTAAAGTCGTCATGAGTAGAAAGCCATAAATATTTCTTTACTAGCAGAGTAAGAGAAGGTAGAGCTATAAAGTTAGTAGTTTATTTTAAACAAAAGAAAACACGTAGTTACTATTTACACCAAGATTAACTTGATAACTTGGCCACTCTTCGACTGAATGTGGTGTGTATTGTTAAAGCTTATGTACCAACATATTACTTCTATTAATTGAAGATACACAAAATTATAACCTTTGTACATACTATACTTATTTGAAATATATTAGTATTGGATGGTTTTAATTTCTCTGTACATCTTTAATTGGAAAGTAGTATTCAGTTATGGCATATACCTCTATATAATCTGAATTTTAAGTTAAGCATTTGAAGTCGTATCAAGCCTAAAAAAAAAATTCTACTTAAATAAAGTTCTTACAAAGATGATGAGACTGATATTAGCAAGAAAGGTATTTAACAAAGAAATAAAACTATGAATTTCTTCCATTGCAAAACAATTATCTCACACCTTGAATAAAGTTAAGTTGGTTTTGCATATGGAATCTATGTTCATTAAACAAGGGTCATAGGATAGATCCTTCCCAATAAGAGTCTATGGTTTGCCTTTGTTTAGATTCTATAATCTTTTACGATAAACTCTTTATCCTTCCCAATAAACAAACATATTAGTTTGAAGGTTGATTCTACCTTATCTTATAGTTATTTCGATGGAGAATATTTAATTATAAACATCTTCTCATCAAGAAGAATAAACGTTATAATTTCCTTCTAAAACATAAACAAAGTTTATTAAAATTATGACCAATGATTATCGAATATTTGTATATCATAATGCATAATATAGGTCATAACATTCTCCATGCAGTTGACAATCTTTCTGACATTGTTATATAGTAATTATTTCTGATATCATGCACGTCTATGTAGGTTGAATTTGGAGTTAGACTATGGTCAAATATCCAATTATTAAAATGATTGGATAGATACTCGTGAGTGAAAAACATCACCGGGACTATAGACTTGAACTCACCATGAGAAATTTGATTTGTGGGATGTCGTGGCAACGTTTGGGCCAAGCAATGCATAAATAAAAAGGCCACTTGTAACCCTAGTATCATTATTCTCCGTTGTTCTCGCTTCTGTCTACTCTGCTCCTGCACTCAACCTTCATGTCGTTCTCTGTGACTAGCTCGAATGGCATAAGTCTCGCCTTCTTTTGGCCTTTTCCCTTCCATAAAATATTCTCTGGAGACTGAGAGTAGGCTATAGAATATGGCTCTTGTCTCTTAGATTAGAAGGGTTGCATATCTCTAGGGTTTTAACCTCCACTGCTTTCTCTACTTAGCGTTTGTCAGTCTGCAAGGTGTTTCTCCCTTGGCTCGACAGTGGCAGTTGAAGTTTACTTCTCGTAAGTAACCAGTGCGTAGGTTTGTGTAGTGCTGGCTATGATCCGAATGGCTCACTTGCTCTATCATTTGTAACAACTCTTGGCCACTGTAGGTGGATACAGTGTTAGTAACCTGTGGCTTTCTTGTTGTAGATAAAAATATGTCTCCTCCTTGTGTTGGTGGCGGTGTTGCTGGTTATCGGCGGTTACATTTCCTTTAAGAACTGAGGTAAGAAAGTCTTTGTCTCTTTTTAATTATTATTGCAGACTTTTTTTTTTTACTTTTAAAATTAGTTACTCTTAATATCTCATATTAATCAGTAAAATCTGATGATATTGCAGGTACAAACCCATCTCCTTCTCTCACTCTCTCTACGTAGCTCATTCTAAGTGGCGATGACTTGATGTTTACGATAAGCCCTGGACTTGCCATGGCTGTTCTACCTTGTGCAAACCCTCATGGGATTTTAATATTTGGTCGTCGCGGCCTCAAAAACCCTTGTGGGTTTAGGTTATTTTGGTTATTTGACTCGCTTTTTTTAATGGGTGATAACCCTTGCTTTAAGCAGGGTTCTCCAGCTATGGCCGTGAGTGTAATTTTGTCTTGTTTTAAGTACTGTGTTTATAAATGAAAAGAAGAGGCTGTAACAGACTTAATCTAGATTTTTAATTATGGCCATGAGTAAAAATACCGTGCTTAAACTCTATAGTTATTAATTCTGTTTGTATATTTTTGGACTATTAGGGTTTTACCCTAATTTTGACAGCATAAGAGATTTATATCATGACTTTATTTGAATTACTGTTAATTTATAATGTTTTGCTGCATAAATACGAGGGTTATTAGTTTTGTTTTACCGTATTTGTTAAGCTCGATAAGTTGAGAATTCTACCCTTTTGAAAATCTTCGGTACGATAATATACTTGATTTTTATCTGTATTACTTTTAAAAATCGAAGCTAATTTTCTTGTACAATGTTTAAATGTTATTTGCAAGGTTAAGTAATTGGTTAAGCTCTGTAGGTTGAGCATGATAATACCTTGATGGTTATTCGTTGTATGTTAAGTACTGAATTTTAATCTTTAAAAGCACTCGGGATTCTGTAGAGGGTTTTTATAGTAAATTATATTATTACAAAGAATTTTAGAAATTGTTATTATAGTTTATTTCTAACCTTTGGAGGTATAATAACTCCACATTTTTACTGTATTAATTATGTATCTACCGGATATAGCTTGAGTACAAGGATTATATTTGTTTGTTGTGCATTATAATAGAATAAAACATTGTGTATTCTCATATTATACTATTCTTATAAGAATATATTGTTTACTCTTATTCTTTGTCTATTTATAATCTTTAATATAAATTAGTATTATATTTCTGTATTATCACATTTATTGTACTATACTTTACAGAAGTATTCTCTGTAATTTATACTGTCTTAATTATGTTACTAGTTAATACTTATAAATAAAAGTAAAAGAACTACGTATGTTCTACACTATTAATATCTTTAACAAGTAAAGGTTAACAGTTATATATTTTTATTTAAATTTAGCTAAATAGGACAGAATTAAATGAATAACATAAATTACTTTCCATTAGTAGTTTCTGCTAATCACTAAATTACTTGTAGAAGTAAATTGAGATTCTAGCTACTCTTTCTTAAATTGAATATTATACTTGCAGTAGTTTAAACTGTAAAAAGGTAGACTGTAAAGCATATTTATCTAACCTATTCCTACTCTAGTTAACTACTACACTCTTCTTTGATATTCAAATAAGCCATAAGGTTACTGAAAGTAACTATAGTAACAACAATCTGTTTTCTCTATTTATGCATACTGCTATCAGTAAACAATACAATTTATTTCTCTGTTCTATAAGACTTGACAGTTTTTAGTATAGGTTAATACTAATCCTGATACAAAAGATATTTCTACTGAAAAACAACACATAGAAAAGTACTCTACAATTCCAATAACATTCTATTCTGCATTTTCATCATAATATATTTACTTGTAATTTCACCCCTGCACTGGAGTACGGTCTAGTCACTCCATATGAGGAAAAACGCAGGAGGGGTTTTGTTTTTCATCAAATATTCTATTACTTAAACAAACTAAAAACAAGCTTCATTACTACACCATCTAAATATTTTCATCATAAGCTAAAAACATAATATTCAATCATACACAGTTATTAAGCAAAGACTATTAGATGGCAGAACCTCTTCTGGAGCTTGGACAACAATAGTAATGGGAGGTCGTTCCTCCCTACCAACTCCTAAAGAGCACTTAAACAGTGACTCCTCAGGACTCTTAAGCTTGCTCTGGTCTCCCTGGCTGGAACTAGGTATAGCAATAGTCAAATACCAGTCTTCAGACTCAATATCAATCCTGAACTTAGCAGTAAGTTCTCCCAGCTTACAACCTGTAACAGACCAAGTTACTGCAGAATTCCCTCTGAGAACACCTTCCTTACTATTTTCCCTTTTTCCCCAATGAATTTCCTAAATATCATTCCACCTGAATGATTCTTCTCTGGAAAATATTTGAGCAACCTCATCTCTATTCATTGGGTACTTTTAAAATATTTTCTAGGTATTTTTGGGTTAGTTTTCATTTATTGAGCCACCTGTCCTGATCCCACTTTCTTGGGGAATCATGACCCCAAATATAGGGAAGTTGCCACCTGCAACCTAGGAAGTGTTTGAGGATGATGCCACTTGTCTTTTTCCCTCCACTTAGTTCCTTCCACCAGTTTGACTAGTAACCTCTTATTAACAGCTCTCCCATGCTGTTGTCTCCATTTTTTATTTATTAATAATAAAATATTCAGAATTACATTCCACTTCTTTTGACTCTGCTGATTCATCAGTTCCTACTTAGCATTAAATTTAACATAATGGCTTAGGAAATATAAATAAAACAATTAACATTATTTACAAAATTGGGGAATGTGACACCAGCCATCTCTCCACCTTCACGTGGGTAAGGAAAACACCATTAAACCTCTCTCTCTCATCAGTTTAGTTCATTCTCATGCAAAGACGTTATTCTCTATTCACCTTCTCATGCGTCGGGGTTTGGGTGGTCTTCTGCACGTAGAGATGGGTTAAGAAGGGGTGTGATTTCTCATTTAGGGGTTTTTTCCCCTCTTCCTCACCGATTGTCGGCTGAGGTTTGGTTCTCCCTCTTGCTCATGCAGAAAGTATGTGTCTTGAATCCACCATTGTCGGACTATGTAATGTTGCCATGGTTTCTCACTGTGAGACATTTTCCATGGCTCCTTGGTGATATGTCTTCCTCCTGTCTACTTCAAGGATCGATTTCCTTTCCGCGTCCTGTTGTAGCTGTTTAGATATGTCATTATTGATCGTGAACTGTGGTTTTCTCCTCTGGTTCGTTGGCTGTTGCTTCCCATGTTTATTGGCTAAGTTGTACTTGAAATTTGGGTTAATGTAGACTGTTGTGGAATCATTTTGGCCACATTAGGGCCAAGAATGATTCAGGTTTTGTTTCCTCTGTCCAAGCTGTGAAGTTCTTGTTTTGTTGCATGAATGCAGAGGTTAGTCTTTGGACTGCATAGGAGTGGTGATGAGGGCCTGATCTTCTTGAAAAACCTGGTGTGCTTGAGAATACATAGATATAGCTAGTGGGATGGATTTCTTCTCTAGAACCCCTGAATAGCACTGGAAGGGAGATCAGGGTCTCAAGGACAGTGTTGCAAAGAAAGGAATGATTTCCTTGTGTTGTGTGTGTGTGGGTGTCCTATAAGTCAGAATAGATCTGGTGTGGGTGTCTTTAACTCTTCCATGAGTTCACCAGCTTAGAATTTAGCCTTTCCTAGCTCCTGGATGGCCTGATAAACCCATCTTTGTTGGCTTGGCTATATCCGTTGTTCGCTTGATAAACCCAACTACGTTGGCTTGGATGAACTGTGTACCCTTGTGGTGTTTTTATCCTTGGATATGTGTAAGCCTACTAGTTCCTTATTCCTTGGGAAATCATGCCCGACTCGGGGGTGGTAGCGTTGCTAAGAGACTAAGGAGCATGCGAGCCTATGGTTGGGTGGAACATTGCAGCGATGTAGCTAGTTGCAAGACAGTTCAGAGAAGATCAGTAACTTGACCAATCAGTTTGAAATCCTATTTGATGGTAATGAATTATGATGTTGGATGTGTTAAATGTTGAATTGTATGCAAATGAATGTTGTTTTGCTTCTGCTATGTATACGAACAATTATGCATCTTAGTATGTAGTATGTTCAATATTTTTGTCTCCGCATTATAAGTATGACCATGTTCATGGGGCTAGATGCCTGGATGTTTGGTGTTTAGTAGCATCCTCTTGCCATGTTGGAGGGTCGAGGACGTGACAATCATGCATAAACATTTCTGAAAGTTATCTATAAATTTAAATCCAAAGATAAATAAATCATCTAATTCCTTTCAAGTTCTGCTATAATAAGAATAAAATAATACTAAAACTTTGCACTTAATTTATCAATATCAGAACTAAATGAACAAAGGAAGCATCGTGGCCATGCATGTGGTCCTTTATGAATATTTGATCATAAATTCATATAAAAGAATCCATACTTCTATCTTTTCCATTTATACATAACCGTTAAATGAAATTACATTACTCATCAAAACATTACCATAAACGAATTAAAATAATACCTCTTACAGAGTAATCATAACATATTAAATATCATCGAAATCATATTATAAACCCATGTATTACAAACAAAAACATGAATTGAATGCTCTGGGCATACAAGTAGAGCCTCTTTTATTTATTAAAGCACAAATCATAACATTAATATCCAAATAGATTCAACCCGTATGGGATGTTAGTTTTTCAACTTTAAGCTAGCATTATTAGGATCTTTAACTTAGAGAATAACAAGCATTGCAATTAAACACAAGAGACAATGAACACAGTGTTTTTCCTTGGGGAAACCATAAAGGAGAAAACTCCATAACTTCCTCAGAGATAGAATCAACACAAAAGGTAAAACCCCAAAACAGTAAGATGCACTCCCGACAGCAGTAACCTTCTTCTTTTCTAGCCCCAGTGTCTTCTCCTTCCTCAACTATGTGCTACACTTGAGTGTGTATGAGTTGTGTATCAAATAGAGACTCCAAATCTCTATTTATACTAATATCGGCATGACTAAAACCCTACCAAGGTCGACCTCTACTAGGAGAGTCTAATAACCCTAGTTCCCTGGAACTGTGGGAACTTTAACCCTTAGACAATTGGAGGGTTACCCACCATGAATTGTCATGACTTGTTTACATTATAGATCCTCCCAATCGGAACATCGAGTCATGAAAAAATGAATCAATGACATAATAGATACATCTCAGAATAAACATTAGGTTACAAGACATAAGATACATAGATGAATACATTTCAATGTTACAAATACATTAATACTCCCTCTTAAATAAGAAGGTATTCTCTTGACACAATTTTCATCACTGGTCTTCTTCTCTGGATCTTCTTGTCATATTCATCTCCAATTAATCTTCATCTTCATGCCATCTTCTTTTCTAGATCTAGATCATCATAGCTGGATCATACTCGATCTAGAACATCACTACATCGTACTCGATCTGGAACATCACTG
The DNA here is from genome assembly GCA_001517045.1 of Pseudotsuga menziesii. Classification (NCBI taxonomy): domain Eukaryota; kingdom Viridiplantae; phylum Streptophyta; class Pinopsida; order Pinales; family Pinaceae; genus Pseudotsuga; species Pseudotsuga menziesii. The sequence goes on from LPNX010189953.1 coordinate 39,248, forward strand.
TATCATCATCATTGGATCTAGATCATCACTTGATCTGGATCATCACTGGACATCATCACAGGATCTCGATCTGGATCATCACTCGATTTGGATCATCACTGCTGGATCTGGATCATCACTCAATCTGGATCTCTCGGAGTCATCATAACTGGATCTGGATCTCCTTTGGTCATCATCATATGTGTTATCTCATGATTCTTCTCGTCACGGGAATTTCTACAGATATAGCCTTCTTTCATGTTGGTTGTAGGCCTAGACATCATGTAGGTCTTCTTCGTCTCTTACATCTGACCTACTCATCAGAAAGGAACCGTACTCACTTCCATCCAGGAAAGAACACATCCTTCTCACAATGATGAAAGAGCTTCATACTTTCATTTAGAGAGGAACCACATCCTACTCACAATGATGGAATATTTCCACACTTCTATTTAGGTGGAAACACATCCTACTCACAATGATGGAAGATTTCCATACTTCCATCCAGGCGGGAATCGCATCCTACTCATAATGATAGAAGAGTTCTGTACTTACATCCATCAAGGCGGGAACACATCCTGCTCATAATGATGGAAGGGCTCTGCACTTACATATGACTTGGTAGGAACCAAATCCTACACCCTCGTCAGAAAGGCATGCACTCACTTTTGACCTGGTAGGAACTCAATCCTATGCTCTCACCAGAATGGCCCCATGTCCCAGACCGATCTACCTGGTAATGGACCAGGTGCCTCCATTTTCCCAGAGAATGGTAGTTTTCCTTATATCTGACCTACTCGTCAGAATGGCCAGCACTGATATATGACATGGGAGGAACTTAATCCTTCAGCCATGACAGAATGGTTCAGCCCTTACATCTGACATTCTCATCAAAATGGCTCTCTCTCAGTCCCATACTGAGTGATCCTGGTAACTGACCAAGTACCTACATTCCCAGAATGGAAATCAGCACTCATATCTAACATGGAAGGAATCAAATCCTCTCACCATGATAGAATGGATCAACCCTTATATCTGACCTGCTCGTTAGAATGGCTATGGATCTCAACACTCATATTTAACATGGAAGAAACCAAATCCTCTCACCATGACAAAATGGCTTAGCCCTTACATCTAACCATGAAAGGAACCAATCCTCTCACCATGTCAAAATGGCTACAGGACTCATCACTTTCCCTTGGAGGAAACCTTGATCTAGAGAACACCAAGCTTCTCCATGAAGTACTCAAACTTCACCCTAGCCAATGGCTTTGTCAACACATCAGCTATCTATTTCTCCATCTCAAGATACTAGAGCTTCACTGCTCCCCTTTGCACCATATCCCTAATATAGTGATACTTGATCTCGATATGCTTCAACTTGTCATGGAACACAGGATTCTCTGACAAATTTATGCAACTGTGGTTGTCACAATGTATACAAGTAGCATCCAACTGGATATCAAATAAATCAGACAGTAGCTTCCGTAGCCATACTACCTCACAAGTATCTAAACAAGCTGCGACATACTCTGCTTCAGGTCTACTCAGTGCCACATAGGATTGCTTCCTGCTAAACCAAGAATTCACACCTGATCCTATACTGAAGCAACACCCTAAAGTGCTCTTCCTATTAATGGCATTTCCTACCCAATCTGAATCAACATAACCCTCCAGGTTAATCTTTTGATTCACATCGTACTTGAGCCCATAATCAACTGTACCCATCATGTATCTTAGAATATGCTTTGCAGCAATCAAGTGTCTTGGATCTGTCAAGAATTGGCTCAAGGTGTTCACAACAAAGCAAATGTCTGGTCTTGTGTTTCTCAGGTACATCAATGACCCAATCATCTGACAATACATCATAGCATCAACCGAATCTGATGAAGCATCACTCAATAGCTTCAGGTTCGATGCCATAGGTGTGGCCATATTCTTGCAGTCCATCATCCAAAACCTCTTCAGGATCTCTAATACATACTTCCCTTGTCCAAGTAAGATTCCATTTGCACTCTGCCACACTTCCATACCTAGAACATAATGCATCATACCCATGTCCTTCATTTTGAACTCAGCAGCAAGCTTTCTCTTTGTATCAGCAATCATCCCATCCATACCTGTCACAAATAGATTATCTACATATAGTAGAAGCATCACTACGTTGCCATATTCAACCTTGTAGTAAAGCCCAAACTAGATAGAAAGCTATCAATTCTGTTGTACCATGTCTTGGGTGGCTATTTCAAATTGTGCAGAGCTTTATTCAATCTGCACACATGAGACTCCATGTCACGTGTCTCAAAACAAAGTGGTTGTTCTACATACACTTCCTCTTCCACTACACCATTCAAGAAAGAAGTCTTGACATCCATCTGGTGTATCCTCCATTTCATTACTACAACCAAACCAAGTACTGATCTGATGGAAGTGTATCTGGCTATTGGTGCAAAGGTTTCTTCATAATCTATTCCTTCTTTCTGAGAGAAACCCTGAGCCACAAATCTTGCCTTATATTTTTCAATGCTACCATCTGCAGCATGTTTTATCTTGTAGATCCATTTGGAAGTTACAACTAACTTCCCATCTGGTCTTGGGACAACATCTTAAACATCATTCTTCATGATTGATTGGTATTCTTTGATCATAGCATCCTTCCATTCTTTCCATTCTGCCACTTCTCCATAACTGGAAGGTTATTTATCAATGAAACCACATAGTAATGCTACATACCCGGAGCATGATCTAGTCCTCTTTTTTTCTCTGTGATTCTCTTATGGAGCCCCATATATTTCCTCACCTTGGATAAGTTCTCATACCCAAGAAAGTTTCCTCGTATGAGGATTCTTCTCCAGAGGTGGATCTACAGGTCTTTGTGGTTCTTCAAATTCTCTATCTTCTTCTTGAGTTTCTTCATTCATGGTTGTATCATGAACTCTGGGTGCTTCTGGTTATTTAGGTTCTTCACCAAGTCTCTTTTTGGATTTGTTGCAAGTTGTGTCTTCGTCAAATATCACATCCCTATTGATGTCAATCTTCTTGTACCCTAGGAAATATATTCTGTAAGCCTTCAAGCTTTCAGAGTATCCCACAAATATACCCTTCTTTCCTAAAGGATCTAATTTTCTTCTCTCTTAGGATGTCTATGTACACTGGATAACTGAATATTCTGATATGGTTGACTTCTTCTTTCTTGGAAGAGAAGACTTCTTCAGGAGTCTTGTTCTTGAGTACTCTATGTGGAGTACAGTTATGTACATACACTGCTCTTCTGGAAGCTTCTGCTCAAATATGCATAGGAAGGTCTTGATCATGAAGCATTGCGCTTGCAGCTTCTATGATAGTTCTATTCTTCCTCTCTGCAATCCCATTCTGTTGTGGATTATAAGGAGTGGACAAATCCCTCTTAATCCTTGATTCTTTGCATAGCTCTTTGAATTCATTTGAAGTGAATTCTCCACCATTATATGATCGAAGGGTCTTGATCTTCTTTTCAGTGTGGTTTTCGATCAAGGCTTTGAATTCCTTGAACTTGTTGAATACTTCATCTTTGTTCTTCATGAAGTAAAACCATGTCTTCCTATAAATGTCATCAATAAAAGAAACATAATATGCATACCTGCTTAGTGAGTTTGATTACATAGGACCGCATACATCGGAGTGGATGATTTCCAAGATTCCTTTTGCTTTGCTTTTGCTGCTTGGAAATTTCTTCTTTGTATTATTTCCTTTCACACATCCTTTGCAGACCCGATCATGTTTTGCTTGGATTTCTGGAAGACCTTCGATAGCTTTTCTTGTAATAGGTAGTGCTCTGTAATGCACATGTGCAAGCCTTCTATGCCAAAGTTCACTTGGCTCTACTATGTCATGGACCAAGGCTTGTTCTGGATGGCCCTTTAATTTGTACAATCCTCCTTCTTGTTCTCCAATCACTACTGCATCATCGATAGTGTTTCCTTTTGGCCACATGATGAATTAACCATCTATGAATGCAACTCGCATTCATTTTGCATCTAATGTTGATATCGAGAGGAGGTTCTTCTTGAGTCCCGGCACAAACAATACTTCCTTCATTGTTAGAGACTTTCTAGAGTCTAGTTTATAGGAAGATTCCCCACTAGCTTTTACTGGATATTGGTAGTCATCTCCTAGCTTCACCTTGTGAGATGATTCATGTTCTGACAGTCTCACAAAGGATTCATTGAATCTATTCATATGTTTTAAAGCCCCACTGTCTATAATCCAATCATCACTTCCATGAGTAATGTTACTTGTGAGAGCGGAGATCAAAAGATATTCATCCTTGCTTGAAGAATATTCACTTTCATATCTAGTTCTTTTCTTGGATGGTTCATCATCCTTTGCAGCATGAGCATGATGTCTTCTTTTGTTGCTCCTCTTTGTTAGATTTGGCTTCTTAGGACAATTCCTTGCATAATGTCTTGATTCATCACATGTATAACATATGATCCTAGATAAATCGTTTCTAGTGTTATCTTTGTGAGAGTTCTTACCTCTAAAGTGGTGATATTTTTTTCTCGTTGAATTGGAGTGTGACTTGGAGTGTACCATGAGAGATTTATCTTCACTTCCCATCTTTACTTCTTGAGCTGCTATCCGAGCTTCTTCTTGAGAGCACTCTTCCCATAGTCTGCTGAACTTGACCAACTTCTTTCTAGCACAGATTCCTTGGATGAAAGAATCCCATGACCTAGGAAGGCCATTCAAGGTAGTCATCACAATCTCTACATTTTCCACTTCTTCATCTACTGCTTCTAGTTGTTCATTGATTTGAGAAACTCTTGTGAAGTAACACTGGATTGTTTCTACATTCTGGATCTTTGCATTCTTTATTTGGTTTCTCAGAGTCATCTTCTGGTTTATGTTCTTCCCTTCAAACAATTTGGTTAGGGCATCAAACATAGATTTAGGTGTCTTGAGAGAGGACACTTGTGGGATAAGCTGAGCATGTATATAAATTTCATCAATGATCCTCTTTTCCATAACCAACTTCTTCTTATGCAAGGCCTTAGCCTCATTTCCCTCTGGAACTAGAACCTCCTCATGGATATAGGAGTCTAACTCATTTTCTTCCAGGACCAGGGAGATCCTATACTTCCAAGATCAGAAGTTATCATCTCCCTCAAGATTTTCATCAATCTTGGTATGGTGAGACATCTTAACTAAGAAACTCAAATGGAAATACAAAAGATTTTAGATCTTACCAGGTCAAGATGTTGGATCTGAAATTTGAGCTGAAATCGTGCAGAGCTGGTTCAGGAGCAAACGAGGTTTTTACTTTTTCGGAGTTTTGTCCACCCAAATGCCTTGAAATTTGTCCCTAACTTCGATTTTGAGGTGGGAGATCAACCCAAGCCTGGGCTCACTGAAAAATTCCTCTTCTGTGAAAAGCCCTAATTTTCGGCAGTAGTGACAAGTCCAAAACTGAAAAACCTCAGAATTGGATTCTGCTTCGACAAAAAGATGCACCCTAAGGAGGAGAGTTATTCCACCTTACGTTTGCTGAAAATATATAGAAAGAGATCCACAAACTAGGAATCCCTAGTTCCTGTAGCTGCACAGTGTCTTCCTCTCAGGTTAGCTCTGATACCATGTTAGTTTTTCAACTTTAAGCTAGCATTATTAGGATCTTTAACTGAGAGAATAACAAGCACAGCAATTAAACAAAAGAGACAATGAACACATTTTTTTTCCTCGGGGAAACCATAAAGGAGAAAACCCTACAGCTTCCTCAGAGATAGAATCAACACAAAAGATAAAACCCAAAAGCAGTAAGATGCACTCCCGACAGCAGTAACCTTCTTCTTTTCTATCCCCAGTGTCTTCTCCTTCCTCAACTATGCGATACAATTGAGTGTGTATGAGTTGTGTATAAAATAGAGACTCCAGCTCTCTATTTATACTAATCTCGGCATGACTAAAACCCTACCAGGGCCGACCTCTACTAGGAGAGTCGAATAACCCTAGTGCCATGGAACTGCAGGGACTTTAACCGTTAGACAATCGAAGGGTTACCCACTATGACTTGACATGAATTCTTTACATTATAGATCCTCCCGATCGGAACATCACGTCATGAAAACATGACTTAATTACATAATAGATACAAACCGGAATAAACATTAGGTTACAAGACATAAGATACATAGATGAATACATTCTGATGTTACAAATACATTAACATGGGATTTCATTTTCATATACACTATGACCACGCTATACATAATCTGTGTGCGGGAAATAATTTTGTAAACCACTACAATCCTCTTAAGACAAACTATGATTTCACTACAGCACGGCCTCGGCCAAAATTTAAATACATAGAGTCCATTTACAGTCTAAACACAACAACGAATGCCATCATGGGATTATAACCCTCACTTCTACGAAACCCACGAATTTGTAATGTTAACCAACAAACAGATGCTATGCACAACATTCACCTAAGTTACGACGAATGCCAAATAAAAATTACACAGTATGATTTTTATAACCAACTACTCTGCTAACAAATCACCCCTAAACTAATCATTAAAATTATCTACAGTAAAGATAGAGAAGAACTATCGAATCTACGATGGGGAAGGCTCAAGCCATCAATGGCTTGGTATTTTAAAACCACAATGTTCACCATTAGAGCCCAATAAAATTATTCAATATATAAACTTCCACAATGGCATATGATGGTTCCTAAAGATCTATCATTAAACCATTGAACACAACATACACATTACACACACAGTAAGCAAAATAATAATGATCATTATAAAAAACACATAGTATATATGTCGTATAGAATATGGTAAATTGCAATGTCTCCACACAACCATGCCAATGGGCTATGGCACCATTGCAAGCAATGGTGCAGTTCATGGCCCAAACGCCCAAACCATTTATAATTACAAACCCAAAATTTATACGTAGAGCCAAGGGAAACACAATTTTACCCACGGCGAGAAGCCACTGAAACATTTAATTAAAAACCAAGTCTGTAATATTTAGCCCGAATGTGAAATCGAAACCCATAGCATAAAACCCCAACCAAGCAACAAATCCAAACTAAGTGTGCCAAAGAGGAATAAGAGGTAGCAAGTATAGACTTGCTCACATGCTTACCATTTCCATGTTCCAAACACTTAGAGCTAACAATGAAGTATGGAGCCACCCCACTTTCCCTACCCTGTCACTTGCAACCAAAATCGAAATATGACCTTAGTGAGAAGTATGACCATGCTGAAATACAACAATGCAAACCATAATAATGCTATTAAGCCAACCGGGATATTACCTGCATGACAATGGAGGTTGCTTCCATTTCCCCTCCGCAGAGAAAGACCAAACCCCAACCCAAACTTTGCAAATGACAAAACCATCGTGTGCCCAAGCCCTAAGCTTGGGCTGTTAGGTTTTTTCCAAGAGCATTGAATGCACCAGCTGGATTTCATTAACAAATTATCTAATCCACTCTCCATAGTCAAGCATTGTTGTTTTAGTTACCTCCATTTCCCATACCAATTCTTAAACCCTACTAACATATTATTTCCACCTTATGTTATCATGCCACCCTATTTCATATCACCATGAACACTAAAATGTATACACTATAGCAAGGTTAATATATTACAATGATAATATTTAAAGTGTAGAGTCCATATATGGTATGTGCTAGCATTAAGTCAACCCCAAGAATTATGTAATAATATAAGCCTTTTGTACCAAAGCTTTAATACCTTTAACATATGAATCTTAGGTTAAATCCTTAACCTAATACAAATACAATTAAGCCCTAGGCTTAGGCTTAGTGAACATGGCATATGCAATATTCCATGTTTTACAATTTGTCCTTGTAAGAGAATCAATATCTGAATCTAGTTCGAGTTAATAACCTGCACATATAAAAACACAACATATGATTAATAGTTTTAATAAACTAAACATAAATGTAATTAATACCATGATGTGAAATGAAGAGTTATAAGACCCTAAGGAAGCATAAGCACTGAACAAGAACTTGTGATAGCTAAAATGACGAGATTAGTAATTATACCTGTTATGATTTGGAGTCGGTAAAGGAACCAAAGTCAAATAGTAGTATGTTCTTCAAGATCGAGGCTTTTTGTACTCTTTAAACAAGTTCTCATCGCAAGCATGAACTGTGTGTAAAATAGAATAGGTTCCTTAGTTCAGAGAACTAATTAAGCCTGCAAACCAATAGACACCTTTAACTCTCAAACCATCATGGGAGAATGAGTCCCGCACCACTCCGCCCACTTTGTTTCCACAAACAAAGATAAGTTAGGACTCTATAATTAACAAGTGTGACCATGCAGAAAGGACGGAGCATATAAATCCAACACATAAGAAACAAAAGTGTAAACATAATACTAAGGAGTAAATAACACTACAACATCATAAGTAAAATAGATTGAAAATAATGAATGAAAGTAAAAGATATAACATAAGAACAAGGTATGAATAAATAGAGGTACATGATGTGTACGATAGAGTTCCACAAGTGAATAATGATACGTCTAGGTAGTTTTTTACTAGCCTATAATTTTCTTTTTAACTTTTGGGGACATTACAGTAATTGAACGGATAAGAGCAGTTGAGTAAACTAGCTAGTGGTCGAAGTGATCAACTGACTAGTGGTCAAAGAGGTAATCCGACTAGTGGTCGAATAAAAGTTAGCGACAAGTTGTCGGTTACCAAAACCGACAAGTGGTCAAAGTAAAACCTATTGGTAGAACCTACAAGTAAGAACTTGTCGAGGTAAATTAGTCAGGTCTAAAAGGTCAACCAAATTTAATAAACTTGTTTAGTCAGGAATCGGACGAGTTTCACCCGACAAGAAAGAAAAACAAAAAGGAGGTCGGTGTGAAAATTAATTTTTATTAAGTCACCGGTAAACTCAAGTTTAGTCGCCTCGGTTCTTTGGCCTTGGTTTTTATGTTTGTTTCTCTTCTCTTTTGAGTTAAGTGTTTATTTAATCAATCCTCAGAACCAATGACTACATTGTAGAGTATCATACCTTGAGAATGTTTTAAAGGATTTAACCAACGAATTATCCTTTTGATTTAAGTGGTTTTTGGAGCTATACGTGAAGTCTCAAGTGCTGCTAAGGAAAGGAGCAGCACTCCCTTGCCTTCCCCACAATTACTGTTATGTAATTTATACAATCATATTCATGTGTATGAATTTATTTGGGCCTCCTGGTTATGTTCGTCCTCCTCAAGTTTTGATAATTATGCTATGTTTCTTTTTCTTGCATTTTGATGTTTATTATATATCAAAGGAACAAGTGCAAATTTGTGTTTAGCTTAGAATATGTTCTTTGATTGTGGCATGCTTTAGGAATGAAATCCTGTCGGCTCCCTTTATAAATATATACATCTCTTGGCATTGTTTCATACTACAATTTTATTATGTTTATAATAGCCTTTCTGCTATGCTAAATGTATAATACTCATATGATTATAAGTATATTGTAGTGTCCCTCTTGGCCCTTGATGACAATATGTGCGGAAAAGTAGTAGAGTTTTTTTTTTTTGTTCCTTTATTACTACAAGGAGGTTCAACCTGTTAGCGACAACTTACAAGAAATTTTATATTCATTATGTCAAAAACCATGTGCATTATAGGGAAGTTTGTCTAGTGCTATTAACCGTACACCAACAACATTTTCTGAAAGTATTCTCGTTATATATATATATATATCAGCATTGGTCATTTCTAATTAAAAACGACCATTTGCTCTTTTTCTATCATTTATGTTATTCCAAGTTATACTATAGGCGAGGCCCTTGGTTCAGAACTTACTGCCTTTTACACCATATGAGGTCGTACCTACATATTAACCATGGTAAAACTAACTTTTCTTTTGCACTTAAAACATTCATAGAAAGGTCACACTACCATTTACACCATAACAGATAAAGAGTTTGACCAAGAACATCCAGGGACATAAAATAGTACACATTGAGACACATAATGCAAGTCATACACATCAAGGCACCGATATACGTGGTTCACCTCGTCCACGAGGCTACGTGCACCAAAAGTTAGGTTTTCCTCTTTATTCATCAATTAAAAACCACCGCTCAGGGTGTACAATCTTCGTCATAAGTGATGTGCCGTCAGCTTCTTATACAAAAGAATAGGAAACCTCATCCTGAGGCCCACATAATAAAACATATCTGAATAAGCTCCTAGGGTAGACATGGCCTCCATTTTGGAGTTTATTAAGACAACAAAATAATTACACATTCATACCAACACAGAAAACTTTGCTATAGTGAGGATACGACCTGAGGTAAAATAGTTCAAGTCTCCCAGCAAAATTCCACCAATCGCAAGGGATTTGAAATGGGTAGAAAAATTTATATCAGGTTTCATGCATAGGGCTTTTGGCTACAGATCGTATCTGTTATTCTGTTTTAAAACTAGAGGTCCTCAATCCATAAATTAGCATGCAACAAAATTTGTGAAGACAACCATTCACACAGGTTCATTTAACTTCGACGCTGTCATCCATGGGGTTCTGACATCCCTACAAGCTACAGTTAAAACCCTATAGGTTCATAATTTAGTCTCCAATGTGGTCAATACTGATCTTTACCCAGGATTGAAAATGGACTCACTTCATTCTACAGATTAGACTTGCAAGTTGGGTTGAAAACCACGACTTTGACCTTTGAAATTCAATTAAAGGAATCACCAGACTTTTATACACATGCCTTCCCATGAACTGTTTAGGTTTATAACCATGTTCCTTTTCTTATTGATGGCCGATGTCATTCTAAAGCTATGATATAACGAAAGACAAGGGTTTCCCAAAACCATGGCAGGGAAAGAATACCTTGACCAAAAAGTGGCGCATCTCTACTACACTATAAGCAGGTATCTCCCTATCTCAAGTTTGCTAATACCATAGAATGATTAAGTCTCAACTAGGTTTTAATTGTTTAAAAAAAACAAATGCAGCAGTCTCGCCTCTCCTTCCAGGTAAGTCAGCCTCATCCGGTTACCTGCTGAAATGCATTGGTAACTAGTTTTCTAGCCCATAAAAATAGAGCCCTTTTGTTGACACATCATGTCATATGTAAACAAAATATAAACACAAGGATACAAACAGACAATGATCTTTCTCTTTCTTAAACGCCTCTCCCAAGCAACCCGAGGTAAATCTGACAATTGCAGAAAACTAAAACAAATTCACAAGACACTGTCGTTTTAGGTCTTTTGGAGAAGTCGCCTCGCCGAGGAGGAAAACCCAAGTAATTTCAGCAGTTATAGAAACTAGAATCACAATACACATCGAAAATTAAAATACGAACCACTTGTAGTGACTTAACATATAATCGGAAATTACCTCTATGGTATTCGTGCCCTTGCATCTAATAGATGTAGAATAAAAGAAAAACGCAAGAAGCTTACTAAGTTCTAGATCGTAATATTGCCAAAATTCAGAATCCGATTTGAATAAAAGATAATGTGGGAAATACCACAATATGATAATTTATAATACAACAAAGATGTTCGATTCATATCAATCAAAGAAAAATTTGTGGCATATGCGGTCGTTGGATCCAAATGTAAAAAAACTCAAATTGTGAGTATTAGGTTCAGATCAAAATGTGGGATACCATTCCAGATAGCAGGAACTGGATCAAACATAGCACACATGGAATAAAACACATACCTGTTCTTCATCAAATCTTAGCAAACTAAAACGCCCATCCAAACCACCTACAGTGATTTGGTTCAAGCTTCATCGCCTGCGGGTATCCAGGACCATATACAGAGCTTCCACGGATATTTTCGACACACTCATGTTTTATCTTGCCAAGAAAAATCCCTTTGAAAAAATGTCGAGGTCTCAACACAAAGGGGATCTACCACAGGCAGCGTTAACACCCTTTTAGCAAGCGCAGGCAACATCTCCTACAAGATTTCCTAGGTCCCAAACCCATAGATTATTTATAAAAGTGCAGAGATATCACTCTTAAAACAAACAAAATCGCAGGAAACTCTTTCGTCCTATTTCCTAAGAAACTCTCTCTACAGAAAAATGAGGTCTCTAACAACGAGACTCTCTACCAACAACGGAAATATCACTTCTGCCAAAACCTAGGTAAGAACCCCTCCCTTTTTATCTTTTTCTTTTTAAACGCCGATACCCTTTGTTTATATAGAGGAGGCTTGGAGATCTCCATGGCTGTGAATCCAGCGGTTTTAATAACTGTTGTACGTTAGTAGTCATACCAACAAATTTAATGGAATTCGGCATACTCAAAGGCTGTGAAATAGGGAAATCTATAAATGGCTGAGAATTAGAAACAGGGAAATAATTCAAGGGTATTCAACATAGCCCACTAATTAGCTCATGTAATGCCCCTGAGCTAATCAATTCAGCCAGCGATAGAAAACGCCTTCATTATTTAAAAGCTATAATGGCATTCATAAATTTTCCTCCACCAATCAAGGCATGAAGATATGAGGAACTCCATACTGTGACATGATGCACTATCATGCGACCGTTCATATGCCATACTAGGTCATACCTTCCATTATTATATATATATTTTTAATATTATTATTCCCCCCGTCATAATTATGTATTTATGTTTAAAAGAACGAGATCATTCATTGTACTATTTCCAATTAAGGGAGATGAACAACCTGGCCGAGTATATTATTTGTGATATATAATATATGTAAGCACGTGATTTGTTTTCCCCCCATGTAATGCTATATTGTTTGAATTCAATATTATATTTGTCTACGAGGTTGTCAAGTTTCGGCCTGCCTAGATATTACGTAAAAGTACTGTAAATGTGGGAATCCGTGAAGAGCCGAAAGCTTGTGAAAGCAATCGAAGGCTGTCAAAGTAGTTGAACAAGTATATAGAAAGTATTAGGTCACATGTTTGCATCCTAAATATAATTTATCCGGTACGGCTACCCCACCATAAGCTTGGCATTGCTATAAATATGCACAACTCCTTACACATACATATGTTGTGCACATTTCTAATCGATCATACATCCCTAACTTCCTGCGGAACGATCAGTTTGTTTATATTTCTATTCTATATCAATTTCTTGATCTTCATTGGAGCAATTCCAATAGCAGAGATTTGGCTTTAACACATAATATATATATCACAAATATATATTTATATGTCTCTAATATATATATAGATATTATTCTTCAATATTATATATACATGATTCCACATACATGTATGTGGTTTTGTCTTTATGTATATAAATATATATATGTCTCCAAATCATATATATACTATTCTCCGTTAATATACATGGTTCCACATATGGTACGTACATGTATAAGGTTTTGTCTTTATGTGTAACAAAATATATAACTCTAATATATATATATATATATATATATATATATATATATA